>PVKS010004866.1:13915-89722 GCA_004027875.1 Aplodontia rufa | reverse complement strand
GCAGGACAGGAAGTCTGTTCCCTTTGTCAGGAAGTGACACGGGCTAGTGTTCCAAGGGCTTCTCCTTGGTGACCCAGTCTGGTCTCTGCCAGGGAGTGCATCTCTCCCCAAAGGCACCTTTTTCCACCGGTCACCCACTCTTCCCTCTCTCTGGGCTTCTGCTTGGTTCCTTTTCCTCTTTCTTTCTTTGCTCAAAGCTCCTGTGTGTGCACACTTCCCCAGAAGGAGCATGCTTCACCATCCCACAGGCAGAGCACCCCAGGAAGCAGCTGGGTTCCCAGGCTGCCACCCCGACTAAGACTGGCTGGCTTTGTGGCTGTCATCCATCCTCATTCCTGTGACATGCTTCTTTGCCTCCAAAATGGCCATGGATTCAGCGGGTTCTCTAGGGTCTTCTTCCTAGGCGTGCGCAGTACAAGATTGACATCTGGATTATGCTGTGAGCTTTCTGGTGACTGGGATTTAGTGTGACTGAGGAAGATACCTCATTTTCTTGTTTTATTGTTACTCAAAAATTATGTAATGGAGTTTCAGAAATCATAGGAGGAAAAAAATGTAATAGATTAGAGAAAGTATTGGAAAACGTAGTAGTACACTGTGCCCAGCCGCATAAACCTACAAAATAAAGGAAATCGAGCTTGGATGAGATTTAGCACTGGGTTTCATTGAAACCTTCACGTAAGATGTACCTTTGATTGTACACACCTATGCTTAAGAATAGAGTTTTGTTGCAGAAAATAACCGTGGCTTTCTTAAAGCTGTTCCTAGGTTGCCCAAACTCCAGCTTGTATTTCATTCTCCCGTTATGTCTCTGTGGTGGCTTGCGCAGTGGCATTTCATTAAGGCTGCAACAAGTCAGAGGATGTCAGAACTGCAAAGATCCACAGAGTCCAAGCCCTTCGTTTATTCTGAAAGAGGCAGCTGATCCACAGGTGGGTGGGGAAAAGACAAATGAGCCCTAATGTTGGTTCCTATTCAGATGAACCGCACGCGACACAAAATTAACCATTCTAAAGTTTCTGATTCACACTCCAGTCAGAGTGGCAAAAATGAAGAATGCAAATAATAGCAGATGCTGGAGGGGTTGTGGGAAGAAAGGAACACTAACACACTGCTGGTGGGACTGCAAACTTGTTCAGTCACCCTGGAAAGCAGCGTGGAGTCTTCTCAAAAAACTTGGAATAGGGGCTGGAGTGGTGGCTCAACATTCACAGCACTTGCCTGGCATGCGTGAGTACGCAAGTTCAGACCCCAGGACCACGTATGTAATGAAGTCTCAGAGCAGCAAAAGCCACATGGAAACCTAAATAAAATTGTTTCTCTCCCTCTCTCTTAAAAAAACCACCTTAAGACCCAGTTATCCCACTCCTAAATATTTTCCCAAAAGATCTAGAATTGGTATACTACAGAGACACAGCTACATCAATGTTTATAGAAACTAAATTTATAATAGCTAAATCACGGAACCAACCCAGATGCCCCTTGGTGGATGAGTGGATTAAAAAACTGTGGTATATATACAATGGAGTTTTACTCTGCTATCAGAGAGAACGATATCATGGCATTTGTAGCCAAACGGACAGAAATGGGAAAAAAATTATCCTGAGTGAAATATCCCAAACTCAGGGACTTAAGGGCCAAATGTTTTCTCTCATATGTGGAAGCTAGGGTAAATGCTAAGACAGGATGAAAGTTAGCTGATTTTAAGTAATAAACTCACCATAGTTGAAATTTTTTTAAAAATAAAGTTTACAATCCAGTAGTATTCAGTATTTCACTTATATCTCATTCTGAAACATTTTCATCACCCCCTAAAAATCCCTCTCATTGATTAAGGAGTCACATCCTATTCTCCTGGGGCAATTACCAATCTGTCCTCTTTCCTCTCTCCCTGTGGATTTGCCTACTTGTGCCAATGGTATAATATACTAATGTCCTTTTTTGCCCCCTGGCTTCCACCTCTTGGTATGTTTTGGCGGGGTGTCTCTTGGTATGTTTTTTTGGTTCACCACATTGTAGCATGAATCAATACTTTATTCCTTTTTGTAACTAACACACTAACATTTGTGAGCACTAACATACACCAGGCACTGTGGGGGTTTACATGTGTAATCTGATGGAGTTCTTAAGAGCCCTGAGATATAGGTATTATGATTCCTAATTCACATATCTGAAAATTAAGAGTGAAGTATCTAGCCCATAATTATAGAGCAATCCAATCATGCAATCAAGACCAGGATCCAAATTCCTGCCTGTAAGCATGGGTTTCTCCACTATACCTCTCCTGTAGAGTTCCCTGCACCCTTCCCAGCCCCGTGGTCCATAGTGTCCTTGTTTCACCTCTACATTTGCTGAAATTGGTGATACAGGGCATTTCAGAGTGGGCCAAATGGGCCTTTGCTCTTGGATTCCCTGGTGTGAAATTGCATGTGTTAGGTCTCAGAACACATACTCCAAGCGCTGCACAGAATTCTGTTGCACTCAGTGGTGTGTAATTGGAGTCCCAAGAAATTGAGTCCTTAAAGCATTTGTCCTTCATCACATGGTACTCACCTCTCCAGGCTGTGCATAGACTGCTAGGGAGGGCTGCTTTGCATATGCATGAGCATCGCTGAAGCAGCAACTGCATGGGTGGATTTTTAATAATTAAGTCGTTAGGCCAATTTATTTCTCTAATTGGCTGTGAAGTTTTACTAATGAGGAGATAGTGAAACAATTTAAAATTTAAAATTTTTGAAAAATGTGGTCAAGTTTGGGTATTAAGGATGCACAGAGAGATAGAAAACAGAATGGCCTAATTATTTCTTGAGTGAGTGTTTAAATATTTACAAATTGCAATTCAATGAAAAATAATTTTTATTTTTATAGATGCATGCTCTATTTATGCCGAGGTATTGGTTCCAAAAACAAGTTGGGAGAACCTGTTGGAGTTGCACAGCTTTGTTGTTGAACTTGGGTCTGCAACCTGGCTTCAGGGGTCTATGAAGACCTGCAGATTATCTGGAGAATGCTACATGGGTGCATTCCTGGGGGATGAAGGGACAGGGTTTTTTGTCAGATTCCCATGACTCCACAGCATCCTCTCCAACTCTGAGTCATCAGCAGATGGCCCTATAGCAGTGCATGGGAGTCTTCTGCCATCTCAGGGTAGACCAGGACTGACGGGTTCCTTAGCAGGGGGCTCAGAGCCCTTCCAGTGATCACAGCCTTGGAAAGGTCACTTTGCACTTTCCCACCACCCCGTCTTACTAGTAAAGCAAAACGAACAAGAGATCAGAGATTTCATCAAATGCCGGAAGCTCTAGAATCAACACTGGGTCAGGATGACTACTAGAAGGAGTTATCTATAGGTACAGAAAATAAAACCTACCAGAACCTTGCAACTCCAAGGAGCTCCACAGACTGGGGCAACATTGGCATCCTCTAGGAGCTTGCTAGAAATGCGTATTCCAGGTCCTACCTGAGGCTATCTAATCAAAAACTGCACCTTAACAACGCACCCCGGGGATTCATGCACTACAGTTGAGAAGCACCCAGCTCTGGACTTGCTCCTGTTCTCCTCCCAGACCTTCCCTCCTGGCTCTGATATGAAGCCATATCCCTGCCCCGGCTCCGCGCTGATTCTGGCCCTTCAGCATCAGACAGGATGTCCATTGTTCTCTTGTCACCTAAGGAAGCAGCAGATCTCAGGGCCTGGTGCCAGCCATGTCCCCTGTGGCCTGGACTCTGGCCCCTTTCTGGAGCACAAAGCCCTGTGACTTCATGATCTTGATGGAGCTGAGAGGAGAGGACAGGAGAGGAGGGAATCATCAGATCAAGTTCTGCAATCACCTTCTGCATGGACCACACGGGCCTGAGAAGTCTCTGCTGCCCTCCTGTGCCTCAGTTCCCTCATCTTCATAGAGGAGTGGAAAAGATTAAACAAAGATACTTAGGGCACGTCCTTTGTGCCTGGCACAGAGCAGAGGGTCCAGAAATATCTCTGCCATTACAGCAGTGCTCACTTCTCTATGGGGACACATTCCAAGACACCAGCCATGCCTGAAACCATGGCTGGCACTGAACTCTCTATATCCTGCTGCTTTCCTATACACACATATGATGATAAAGTTTAATGCATAAATGAAGCACCATGAGAGATTAACAACAAGAATAAAATGAAACCATGTAACAATCTACTGCAATAACCCTCCGTCTCTCTTCTATCTCTTCCTCTCTCATCTTTTGTATTTCTACCTTTTCATGAAAAAGAAACACTTTATAGCTCCTCTTTGTCCTTCTAAAATGCCAGCGTCATTCATGTCTTTCATTGTGTTGTGGGGCTTTTGTTAAGTAAACTAAGGGTACTTAAGCATAGCACCTTGATTCCGCCATAGCTGGTCTGCTCACCAGGATGACAGGCAGGTGGTGCGTATAGTGTGCTCCTGATGGGTGCAGGGACCATCCGCTTCCTCCACGGGATGGGGTTCATCATGCCACATAGAACATGCATGACTTAAAACGTGGAATTGATTGTTTCCGGATTTCCCACTTAATATTTTCAGATAGCACTTGACCCCAGGAAACAGGATCTGTACCATGGATAAGGGGGGTTGCTGTACAGTTTTTTAAAAAGGCCACCAGTACTTCTGGACTGCACAGTGAGTTGGGGCCTGGTGAATCTGTTCCTGTGCCTGACCAGGCCTTGACTAGTTGTCTGGGATGTTCTACCAATGGTGAGAAAGGCTCTGTGGACCTAGTTAGGACTTGGAGGATCTCCCTGAGACACATGCTTTCGTTGCTCCCCCTGCCTGCACATCTGTCTCACTTAGTGATTCTGAGTCACGAGGAGTGCTTAATGCAACCCAGAGCCCAAGTCCTTGTTCCTTTGTGAGGTGTCCTCTGATACGTTTGCCCCAAAACACAACACGCTTTGCAGGAATTGAGCACCGTTGAAAAGAATAATTTTGAGCTTCAGTACGCATGCTTATCCATCATGGTACCAGCTGTCGTTGTCATGGTTTACAAATCAAACTCAAGGAGTCTGTCCTAGTTGCTTTGCCTTGAATTATAATTCAGCATGGAACCATCCCCTGTGCAACGAGGACCGTCACACTTTGCTAGCTGTTTCTCAAATTTGCTAATAACCTGTAGCTACTGCTTTTCCCTCTAGAACATTTCAAGGAATCCCCTAAAAGCTGTAGATGTACAAAGAGTGGCTTTGATCATGCCTGCAATTCATTTTCCTTCTATTTATAGGCTCCAGGGCTGCTCCTTTCCCCACCTGACCACCTGGGAGTCCCTGTTCTCGCTACAGCCTCATACTTTGGAATTTGCACTAGTCATATCTCTCTACCCAAATTTACCTGTTTTTATCATTCCCTCTGGAGCCAGATCACTGTGATGAAATAGCAAATGTGACAAATTAATCTATTTGGTGGGTGCTAAGCTACTCTTACTTTTTTGTGCTTTTCTTATTATTTTTTGGAGCTTGGCATCTATGTTTAATGTTACCTGGGTTTACATCTTTTGTGTTAACTTATATATCTTAAGACTTTTTTTTTCTTTTTTGTACCAAAGATTGAACCTAGGGATACTCAATCACTGTGACACATCCCCAGCCCTTTTATATTTTTACTTTGAGATAGAGTCTTGCTAAGTTGTTGAGGCTGGCTTTGAACTCGTGATCCTCCTGTCTCAGCCTCCTGAATTACTGGGATAACAGGTGTGAGCCACCATACCAAGCTATCTCTTGATTTTTTTATTATTGTATTGAGGAGTTTTGTTGCTATACAATCAATAAAAAATCTATGGATGGTAAAAATATGATATGCCCCTGATTCTAATCCAGAATCACCCCCACATCACCCACACCTCAGTCTCCTGACTCTTCTATATTTCCCCTGATAACAGATATAAATGTCATATATATACGTGTATATATATATATATATATGTGTGTGTGTGTGTGTGTGTGTGTGTGTGTGTGTGTATAATTGTGCATTTTCCACAATTAAATGATCACAGAAGTATTATTTGGCTTCTTGGGAGAGTAAGAGTAAGCTACATTATTGATTCCCAACCTAGATCCCTCCCTCTCCCCTCCCTTAATTCCCCAACCCAATATCTATGATTCCTCTAGATTATGTGTTGCTTAGACTTGGAAGTTTAATACATGAGCTTAACCTTTCACCCAAGTGTAGTTTTGCTCCAGCCTCCACAAATGAGGGAAAATATTGACCCTTGAGTCTCTGGACTTGGCTAATCTTGCTCAGCATAATATCTTCCATTGTCATCTATTTACCTTCAAATGCCATCATATCTTTTTTTTCTGATTATATTATTTTGTATGCAGTGCTACTCAGCTATTGGATCCATTCATCCAGTAACGGGCATCTGAGTTGATCCATATTTTAGCTGTTTTAAGAGGAACTGCTATGAACACTGATTTTCCTGTGTTGCTGTAATGTGCTGATTTTAACTCCTCTGGGAAAATACCCAGAAGAGGGACAGCTGGGTCATACGGTGGATCCATCCCTAATATTTTGAGGAGTCTCCACACTGCTTTCCACAGCGGCTGGACCAGTCTGCAGTTCCACCAACAATGTGCCAGTGTTCCTTTCTCCCCACAACCCATTCAGCATCTATTTCTATTATTGTTTGTATTCTTCATCTTTTCCAATCTGACAGGAGTGAGGTGAAATCTTAATGTAGTTTTTTTTTTTAAGAGAGAGGGAGAGTGACAGAGAGAAAAAGCAGGATCAAATTTATTTAGACTTTCATCTGGTTTTTGTTTTTCCAACACATAGTTTGTGTGTGAGGTGCTGGGTTTGAACACAAGTCCTCACACAAGCCAGGCAGGTGCTCTACCCCTGAGCCACTGCTCCAGCCCCCTTAGTGTAGTTTTGATTTACATTTTTCTGATTACTAGTGATTTAGAACACTTTCTCGTGTATTCATTGGCTTGCTCTATTTCCTCCATTGAGAAGTCTCTGTTTAGCTCTCTGGCCCATTTATTGATTGGATTGTTTGTGTTTTTGATATTTTTTTTTTGAGTTCTTTGTAAATTTTGGATATTAGTCCCCTATTAGAGGCATCACAGGCCATGATTTTCTCCCATTCTCTAGGTTCTTTCTTGACAATTTTGACCAATTCCTTGGTTGAGCAAAAGCTTTTTAGTTTAAGGGCATCCCACTCATTAATTTTTGATTTAAATTCTTTCACTTTGGGAGTCTTGTTGAGAAAGTCATTGCCTACTCAAGTGGGAAAGGGAGAAAATAACCAGCTTCCCCTTCTACTAGGAGTGGGTTGACAGGTGCTTGGGAGCGGGAGGAGGTAATGCAGAAATACACACCTAACTCCTTGACCTTCCTCCAAATTATGTCAGATCTGTCAAATCCCAGCTCTCATCCAAAAAAGAGGACCACATGCAGGTCTCTGGGAAAAGAGGGATCTGTTGATTGTTCTTCAGGTACTTTGTCTTCCATATAAATTTTTTTTTCTGGGCTAGCATGTACCAGTGTGTTACGGTCTTTCTATAAGAAACTGAATATTTGGTGGGACAGTCAGTTCCTTTCTCTTTGTGTGCTCTTACATCCTATGGGACAAGGCAGATGGTCCTGGGATAATATTGGGAAAGAGAACCCAGGCATACATGAATATCATTAGATTCTGGAAACGTCCACCAAGCCTATCTCAAGTGATTCCATGTGAACACAGAATTGGGACTGCATAAATGTTTCTTCGACATTCATGAACATCAGCAATAATATAAACAAGCCATCCACTATCTCCTCAATGTGCCTCATGTTACCTGATCTATTTAAAAGAGGTATGAACTGCTTACTCTCTTATGGGAGATCTTTTATCAGACTCATTTCTTTTGAGTTTCAAAGAATGAATGTCATCTCTTAAACACTTTATCCTTCTCTTAATCTGAAGCTCTCTCTAAGGTAAATCCAATCATTCCCTGTAGTTTTCTAGACTTAGGTAATTAAACTCGGTGGGTATACATCTTGGGTTTCATGACAGGGAGAGATAAAACCTGATTAGGTTTGCTCCCCAGAGGGAAAATCATTACTCCTAGACATGGTGGTTTTTTGTTCTTAAGGGTTTCAAATTATATTACATCATAGCTGGGGGACATTTTTCAGTGTGTCATTCATTGTTCAGAGAAATCCTAGCTGCAACTGTAAGAGTCACGTGCTTCTTCAGGTGTGATAAATCTTATTTTTGTCGATATAAGTTGCAATAGTCACAGCCTAGAAAAGAGACTTCAATTTTTTTTCATTGTAAAATAGTCTTTTCTATCCTAATAACAAGCTAGGTTGATCAGAAGGCTGCTTTGACAAGTGTCAGAAGACTCTAGGAGTGCTAGACCTGGACAATATTTAGATTGGAGCAGGATGTGCAATTGTATTATAGCTTGTCTTAACTGTGAGCATCCCCACTGGGTTTAGTCATAAAGAAAGAAAAACACCACTTTGCCAACTCAGAAGGACACTTACCATTTATATTGCAGAGGAAAAGAAATAGTGTTCTGTGTGTGTGTGTGTGTGTGTGTGTGTATAGGTGTGTGTGCATACACGCACATGTGTGTGTTGATCAGGCACCCGAGAGGAACACAACCTATAGAATATATATTTAGTTTAAAGAGGGATTCGGTGTGTGTACTTCTAAGAGGGGATTTATTTCAATTGGCTTATGCGATCAGAGGCTGGAGAATTCCACAGAGGCCTCTGTGGACTGAAGAGCCGAGAAACCAGTAGCCACTGGAGCCCTGGAGGGACCACAATGCAGCCCCAGTCCATGGATGACAGCCCTGGAGAGTCTGTGTGAGCCCCTCTTGGAGGGCTAAAGAAGCTGGAGTCTGATGTTCGTGGAGTGGTGATGGCAACTGCAAAAATCACCCCCACTCTAGAAGAACTCAGCTTGCACGAACTGAGGAGCTTCCTCCTTCCGCTTCTGTCCATCCAGGGCCCCCACCCTGTTGACAATGCCTCCGCATTCAAGGTGGGTCTTTTCCCTTGAGTCACTGATCCACGCGTCGAGAGTCTCTGGAAGCATCCCTACAGACACAGAAGTGTGCTTTATCGTCTCTCCGTCCAAGCACATTGACAATCAAGACTAAGCACCACAGTTCGTGCATGCACACATGTTCAAAGAAGCATGTGTGTGTACATGTGTATATGTGAGCAAGCTTGTGTGCCTCTGTGTGCGTGCGTGTAATGACAGAATTTTTGTGGTGGCAATGTGGCTTCTTTGATTGGCAGGGTGGACGCATTTGGGTCCCACTTCTGTAATGATCTAAAGATGGTGATTATGCAGAAGCCTTTACCACCTTTTCGTATTTTGGGTGGTGGTAGGAGTATGCACTCTTTTTCAAGAGGCACTTTAATCAAGGAAACAGTGAAAATCGGTAAAATTATGAAGCAGGTGGAATATATCATCAGCTCCTACACCTCTCCTTTCTTCAAACTTTTCATTCCTCTCTCTATCCCTTCTTTCCTGTCCCAGGAGGGGTTGTTCTGATGATCAAATGAAACTGTGTATAAGACGGTAATTTGTAAATTTTTTAAAAATCTATATAAAGATGAGATTGTTATATTATTATTACTGCTGGCTTCAGAAAGATCATGTCCCTAATTACTCCAAGCGGAAGGAGACAGGCCTGTCTCACCGTTTTGAGATCAATGTAAATGATCTAGTGTGAACTGGGAAGACGCAGGGCCGTTTTTGATAGGTCGTCATCCTCCATCAGGCTCACAGTCATCCTCATGGCCATTATTCGTGTGTTATGGGGGTGCCGGAACACTGCCATCTAGAGGGCAATTGTGCAATGCAAGGCTGCTCTCCTGATTGCAGCAGCTCATGTCCTGGTTAACCACTTCACTTAGAAGTGTTTGCTGTGGGCCTGGGGGAGGAAGAGAAAACTGAGAACTGAAACATGTGGGGTCTGGGGTCAGGCAGGGGCTGAGTATTTCATGCAAGCACACAGCTCCTAGTACGTCCCAGTCTCTTTGGCAGATGTGTTGTATATTCACTTTTTCATAGGTCACCAGCAGACGGTTTTGTCAATATTTCTAAAGATAGTAAGAACTCACTTGAGAGCAAAGAGATGCATTATCCAGTACACCTACCCGTGTATTTTCCCTCCTTCTGCCAGAGAGAGTCCATTTATTTTCATTTGATTTTTGTTTTTCCTCCACTTAGTTGTGTATGTGGTGCTGGGATTTGAACCTGGGTCCTCATGCATGCCAGGCAAGCACTCTACCACTGAACCACCGCTCCAACCATCTCTCATCCTCTCTTACCTTGTCCTTAGAGAGGGGCCATGGAACAGGGATATTCGCAGGGCCCACCTTCCTCTTTGGCAAGAGAAAAGGGAAATCAATTTGAAATCAGTGAATTAATCATTCATATGAAACATTTAACTTTAAATTTGAATCTGCATATTTTTCTGAGTAAAAGATATATTCCAATGTACCTCTTCTAATTAAGAACAGAAACTAAAATGCTAAAATATGAGGACCATTTATGCAAACTCTGGAAAAAATTGTCATCATCGTCACCAAAATCAAGCCAAAAAAAAAAAAAAAAGGAAAATATCTACAAAAAGAAACCTCCCCTTTCTGCTCTTTCTTAATAGATGCTGAAGACAATAATAGTGCCTGGTTTTTGTTTGCCCTTTCACCTTTTCAAAACACTCCCAGATTTTTTCTTATTGGAAAACCTAGCACAGAGATATAGGATTTTCAGAATGCATGTTAGCTTCTGAGCGTGTGAGGGTCAGACACTCCATCTTCCTGAGGTCTGCCAATGTGCCATTCATTTGGTCGTCTTAGAAATTCAAAAAAAGAGGATCAAGTGTCTGAAGGTTTAAGCCTCAATGAATGAATGTGGCTCAGACCCTGAAACCCAAGCCAGAAACCCCAGGGCATTTCTCACCTCTCACCCTTCTTAACCACAAGCTGTTGCCAATCACTTAATATTTTAATAACAGTATAGAAATGGACATAATTCACTGGATGTTTTATAAAGTTAAAAAAACTTTTTAATGATAATACCTATCACTTGTTGTTCACTCTGCCAGGATATTGAGTTAAATTCTTTATAAATTTTTGTCAACTTTTAACTCACCTCCTCCTAGCCCCTTGAATTCACAAATGTGGAGGAGATGTTAAATCACTTCCCGAAAGCCACACAAACTAGATCAGATTTGAACCCAGTTCTGGGAGCAAATGAGTTCAGATGGAAGATTTCACTGTAAACATTGTTTGTTATTCTGAAAATTCCCTGAAAGGAAACTTTTGGGGGAAATGATTCTAAGAGCTATAGTTCAAATACACCACCACCACCCCATCCCGACCGAAGCCCAAGTAAGATGAACTTGAAGAAAACTACAAGAGGAGTCTGGAATGGCTCTGATGATGTTTGTAGCACTTGAGGGGCTGCCGCTGTCTAGTGCAGTCTGAGAAACTCCAGAGACAGGAAACTGGCCCAGAATGGTGACCTGTGGACTTGGAAGTCACTGGACTCCTGATGGTTAAATGTCCAAGGTGTGTGGTGTCCAGAGGAGGAGTGGTGAGCAGAGACAGAAAGCAGGCCTACAGTGGGCATTGCCATAGACAGCCATGTGGCAGGACAGCAAGTCCCCAACAGGGAGAAGGGGTATGAGCTTCTGAGAGATCCCCAGGGGAACCACAGGAGCCAGCTGCTGTCCTAGCCAGAGGGCTTAGAAGGGAGATACTTAACGAGGGGTTCTGTAGACAGGTGGGTGGCAGAGACCTCTTGACTATCCACCAATCCCTCCATCATAACGGGTTGAACATAAACATCTGCCATGGTCCAAGGGACACTGAGACAAGCTCACGACAGTTCTAAGCCACAGAACATTCCTCGCCCCGATCTCTGTTCCTTCCCTGTTTTCCCAAGCCTGGAGGGGCAAGGGCACCTAAAGAGTGGACTTCTGGAGGTGGCAGGCATGCTCAAGGCAGGAAAGAATGGAAGTGGACCAACTCCCCTTCCTGGGGCAGGCTTGGAGGCTGCAGCAGGCCTGGCCCACACATCTACCGTCAAACAACATCGAGCCTGCAAATAAGCCAAACTGGACGGAGTAAATATTAAATGAACTCTTTCAAGATCTAAAGTGAGAAAAAGATTTTCATTTCATCGTTTCTGAGAAAGCAAATGAGCATCAAATCACAGAGGGTTTGCAAGAGAATTGAAGATGGCAAAATGAATAAATAAATAGATGCCCTTTGATTTAATTCCTCAAGTCCTCTGTTAATAATAGCATTTGAGCTAGGGGTATGAGTGTCCGCATGGTGACAACAATAAGCCCAGGGTGATTTGCTAATAGATTTACTTGAACTGGTTGGTGGCAGTGGGCATGTTGCCATCAGATCCAAGCAGGGTTGTACATCCAGGCAAAATTGCAAAACCTGAGCAACCTTCGACATCTCCTGACCGTGGAGACTCCGCCCGCACCCATCCCTCCGTAACCTTGACTTTGAGTCTCTGTGCTAAGATTTCTACATCTGCAAAATAGAAACAATAATGTCACTTTTTCATAAGGCTTTGGCGGGGAAGTGAGATGATTGATTTATTTAAAGTGCTTAGAAGGATGAATAGCACCTGGAAGAGCCTTAATTTGATATTTTAAATGAACTTTATTAAAATTAGCTTCGTGAATCCAAGCGGTTAATTTGAAAGCATTCACTCATTACAGGAGCCTCAAACTCTAAACACAATAACGCAGCAAATGTTCCACTAGTTCAAAAGCAGTAAGATTCAGAGAATTTTCTAAATGATGTGGAAAAAAAATAAAGTGTGAACTGTTGTTCCTTCATTATTAGTCACACAGCACGCCCATCTCCAGACTCGGGGGCCTGTCTGGTTGGTTCATGCCAACTGGGGATCCATACGGAATGTGGAAGTTCTGGAGGCGAATGGCCCACGTCCCTGTGCAGAACACGGTGCCGAATTCCACCAAGGGAGTTCCATGCTCCCTTTGTCAGTCGGAGCCTCAGGGTTTAGGCTCTGTTTTGGTTCTGTCTGTGGCTTGATCTGTTGCTGTTTTAGAAGCGTCTGCTTGGTGTTCATTCATCCTGTCCACTTCCCCCCTTACGGTGCAAACAAACAGAAGCTTAGCTTCATTAGCTCCTATGGATCATTTGCTGCCTTATTGGGAGGTGACTACACATCGATCTGATGCACTCCTCAGTTACCTTTTTTTTTGTGATTTTCCTTGTGAGAGAAGGAAAATGGTATTGCTTGTCTGAGGTCACTGGTGGGATTGAGCATCTGCACACCCTAATGGAAGAGTTAGACCATCTCTATGCTTTTCGTTCTCATTCTACCTCTCTGAAAGAAGATGATGTAGGATTCAGAAAGCCTGGAATTCATCATACCGTCCTTTCCTAGCTCTGTTCTTATCATACATGTACTCCACCACTCAGTCTCTTCTCTACCATGTGATCACAGAATCTATCAGTGTGGTTGGGTCCTAAAAGTTCCAGAAGATGAACATTGGTGTACGTGGTTCTGACAATGTGTGTTTTCACCGAACACATGCGTCGGGGTTAAAAGCTAATAACAACCTCAATATGTATGAATTTTTACATGAACAGGCGGAACCTTGCCTAGGATGCTAGGGGACATAGGGAGGGGAGCAAGGAGAAGGGGAGCGAATAGAAAGGATATCAAGGAGGCTGGAGGGAATCCACTCAGTGGGGACCTTCGACTTCCACGAGAAGCCCAATAGGGTTTAATAGGGGGAAACATGGAACCATGGGTAACCCAAGTGGGGAAACCAAGGAATGGCATCAGCCTTGGCTTGCTCTGTCATTATACATTTGTTCTTGATTATTTGATAATGATCCCCTCCTGTTTGTAAGACCATCTTTAATGAATGTAAATAAATAAATAAATAATAAATGCAAGGGTTTTACAACCAGAGTCCCTGGGCTTAAATCCAGTCTCCATCTCCCTTACCACCATAGTGACCTGGAGCAGGTGACCTGTGCTCTGTGCATGGGCTTCCATCTCTGCAAAATCAGTGAAGGGGACATTAATTAAATAATATTTAGAATGCCTAGAAGAGTGAGTGGCATAACTGGCTAAAACATAGTTGGTAACATAGATGGCCAATAATAAATCTTAACCATTATTATTTATCCTGTCTCTCTGCTCTTATTTCTGAACTGAAGTAGAGCTACTTATTTAATGTTGTTTCTGCATGTTCATGATTATAAGCACATTGCAAATGGCACAACATAAGTTGATTGAAAGGCCTACGTTTGGCTGGGCATGGTGGTGGTGGTGCACACATCAGAAGGATGACGCAGGAGGTTCTCAAGTTCAAAGCCAGCCGCAGCAATTTAGTGAGGCCCTGAGTAACTTTGCGAGACTCTGTCTCAAAATAAAAAATAAAAGGGGCTGGGGATGTGGCTCAGTGGTTAAGCATCCTTGGGTTCAATTCATGGTATAAATAAATAAGTAAATAAATAAGAAAGAAAGAAAGAGACTTATGTTTGAATTAATATAGCCTATTTTTATTTTTTTTAAAGTTTGAAAAGTCATGTGCTGGAGGTGACAATCTCATCATTCTTATTTTTGTGTGTGGATTGTAGAAGTGGCATCCAGAGAAGCGGTGACTCTCAGAGGCCTGTTTCCTACCTTCTTCCTTTCTCAGTCCCTTCCCACAACCTCATTCTCCTTTGAAACTTCTAGAGGCTTCTTCTGCCTCCACTTTTGCTCCTTCCTCCATTATTAGCTCCTCTATGTTCATCTGTATCATTTGGGTCTGATAGAGCCCTGCTCCCTTGTCTCCATCCCATAAAATTGGAGTCTCCCAAGCTCACCTTTATTCTTGATAACCTCTCTGGTCACAAAAAGGTAAGCAATAAAAATAAAGGCATGAGCAGAAAACAAGAGAAAAGATTGATTTCAAAAGACTTTATAACTGCATGTGCTTTTCTTAGATTCAAGTTTTCAAGTTTTGTTTAAATTTTAATTAATAATTCTAATTAATTGGCAGTGTTTCTCAGTATTGATTTGTGCATTCTCGTAGATTACAGGGCTCTATAACATTGGGAGTGAGTGTCAATTTTTCCCCATGGCTAACTCCAAAATTCCAAGCCTTTCACCAATGGATTTAGAATCAAGACAGCTGATGGAGCATACATTTGTTATAATATTTCCATTTATATATGTACAATTTTTCTCAAAAGGAATTGAGTACCATACAAGGCTATATTCTCTCCAGCAAGGTAACATGAATTCAAAGTTGTGCTTCCTACACACACACACGGATGCACTGAACGAGAGAGAACAAGAATAAACTTAGAGTTATGGACACAGTGGATCCATCATGGGACTAAATGTGTGTATCATATTCATAGCATACTAGAGCGTGTGTATCATGACCCAGACTCCTTTACTGATTTCACTTAATTGACTAGGAAAATGGAAAACGTGAACAAACTCAGTCACAGTTCCCGATGTTTTCCTATTCTCACCTTATGGGACAGATGGCTTTTACCTGTGAGATATACTCCGGGGGAGAGGGGTAATTAAAGCTAGTTTGTCACTTTTTTTCCACTTTTCTGTCACTAGAGAGAAAGTATTTGAGAATTCAAATGACTGCGACACAATTACGGAATGTACTTGAACCTTCTCCGATTAATTTCCTAGGTGCATAATTTATAAACTTCATCTCTTTAATATAAATCATAAGAATCATTTGTGATGCATCTTAAATTTACTCTGCTGGAGAATTTCTAGTTTGCACAATTCACAATGTCCATACATCAGTGTAAAGGGATATACTAACTCAGCTTAAGGGTAATTAATCTTGCTATGAAGAGCAAGCGGGATATCTCTTGGGAATCCTCAGTTGCACACAGTTCACATGTGAGTGCTTCATCCATGACACCCAGACAGTAAAAGTACCGAGTTCTGTGTGGACCAACTGGGATTTGTTGTTGTTGTTGTTGTTGTTTTAAAGAGAGAGAGAGAGGGACAGTGAGAGAGAGAGAGAAAGAACTAATTTCATTTGGTTTTTCATGTGGCTTTTGTTGCTCTGACACTTCGTTTTGTACGTGGTGCTGGGGTTCAAACCTGCATCCTCACTCATGCCAGGCAAGCACTGTACCCACGGACCCACTGCTCCAACCCCTGTACCAACTGTTTTAGCAGCCTTCAGGCTGCTGGTAACATCCTAACAGCTACCAGATACAGGCACATCTGTGGGATACCTGCTTCCCTCACTTCTTGTGGTATTTCTTGTTTCTATGCATAAAGCTGATTGTCTTTACACTAGTGATTATTTAGGCAGACAGTCCATCTTGAAATAATGTTATTGGCTATAATTCCTGGAGTTTTCTTAAAAGGGCTTTTCCTGTATTTTACTTACTAATTAGAGATACAAGGATTATTCAAACAGCTTCTGTAAGTTCACTATATAACTACAAAAGCAAACCTAACTGTATCTATGTAGGGCAAGGGCTCTTCAACATTTTAAGATCACAGACGGTTGAAATTGCAAAAGTTAAATAGCAGTGCACAAAGATTTATAACATTAGGTTTTGTTTTGTTTTGTTCTGTTTTGTATTTATTTTTAGTACTGGAGATTGAACCCAGGGATGCTTTACCACTGAGCAACAACCCCAGATCATTTTATTTTTTTATTTGGAAACAGTCTGTCTAAGTTGCTGAGGCTGGCCTTGAACTTGCGATCCTCCTGCCTCAGCCTCCCTAGTTGCTGGGATTACACGTGTGCACTACCATCCCTGCCATAAAATTAGATTTTATGCATCATTTCAGAGATGTTATAGACCTCCTAGAAACTAAGAAAAGACCTTTTTTTTTTCCTAACTGAAATAGCATAGCTCTGGGTATCCTAGGATAGATACCTGTAAATGAATGTCCATATATGGAAAATCTCACTCTGGGACTTAATTTGAAATGACCACAACGTCAGTGTCAGTAGACAATGTCAAGAGAAGGTGTTGTTATTCATTTAAAAGCAACATAAATCCCTACATACATGCAGACCCAATTTGGTTTGGCAGAAACCGATGTTTATGACTCAGATATTCTTAGAACTGACAGAATTTAATATTTTCATGCAAGTGAAAGCCAGCTTAAAATTGTCCACCCTTCCTGAGAAAACTGGCACTTGGCAAGTGCACAGATGAAATAAAGAAAGCCGAAGTGGATTCTAACGTAGCCATCTGCCAGCTGCGTCCCATGATGGTGTGGCGATCACAAGAGCCTCATTTTCAGTCTTATGTGAGGAGCTGGATCTGCTGTAATAGAATATTGGGAGATATTATGACCTGGTAGCTGAGCCTTTTTGATATCCATTAGTGACATTGGTTTCCAGCAAGTGTTTAATGTCCCTCTTTTTCAGGTACAAAACTGAATTTGGAATGTGATTGTCAGGTTAATCAGAGCTAGAATTATCTCTATAAAGAAGTAGCTGTGGGTTTTGATTACCTACCTAAACCTGAACCAGTCCACGTGGGCTGAGTGGGAAGACCAGAGAGCTGTCGCTTTCTGCTTTTGCTGCATATGATGCTAGTGCATCAGAAGGATTTATTTATGGAAGATCATGAAATTCTCAGCTCAAAGTGGAACATTGTGTTTCTCTATTCTCCACCTAATTAGGAATCGTCACTGACTTCTGCAGTTACCTACTTAGATGGTATCAGTTCTTAGGCAGGTAGGGTCCCTATAGCATATTTAGATGTACTCAGCCCAAAAATATTACACATGAAAACCTAGAAATTAAAGTGAATTTCAATTCTATAAAAGGATGCAAAATTGTAGAGAAGTGTTCTTTTTATTGGAAAATAACTGAGAAGCAGAAAATCTAGTAATGCTAAATTTCTATGCATTTCCATTCCTTTCATTTGTAATAATCGAATTGTTAGTCCTACTTTAAATCTATATTTGAGAACTTTTTAAAAGTATAGCATTCTTGCAAAAGGAAAAGAATAGACATGAGAATTTAGCTGGAGCTGTGGCTGAAGTGGGTAGGATTATGTATGATCTCTATTTCCCAATTTCTTTATCTCTGTTTTCCAATTTTGGGTAATAAAAATGTATTGCTTTTGTAATGAGAAAAAGAATCAACAAGAGAAATTTCATTTGGGGAAAAAATAATAATAATGCTGTGCTGTAAAAGATTCAAGCTCTTTTAATTTTAAAAAGCAGTTTGGGGTAGAGGCGGGACATGTATCATGGCTCCTGAACGGGGAGAGTCATTACAGACACCAGGCAGGATCTGATTTGAAGTCAGGGGTGGGATTGCTCAAAAGGAAAAAGAGTAAAAAATGAGTGTAGAAGCTAAAGAAAATGCTGTTTCCATTAGCAGAAAGAACTATTTACATGTAGCTGTACCTACTATATTCTTGAGGGACTCATAAGAGGTTGAGAAGACTAGTGGTTTGGGAGCAAATCATTGCCTTCAGTATAAGACTAAGGAGCTTTGTGCCTGGCTTAGGAGGTCACAGGAATTCCTTTGATAACATTTGAGTAGGTGGGAGATAAGATTAGTGTTATGCTTTAGAAAAATTAATCTGTAGTCCTAGTAAATGGCTTGGGGCATGGAGTAATATTGGAATGAGTTCAAGGAATGAAGATTCTTTAAATTAGTCCAGATGTTAGTGCACTTGCTTAGAATGTGAGAGGCCATGGGTTCAATCCCCATAGCCAAAAAAAAAAAAAAATCCCAGATAAGATCTTGAATCAGGCTCCAGTTCTAGAAATAGAAGGGGTGAGGCATACAAGATTATAAAAGAAAGTAGAAATGTCTGTAAATCACATTAGCTGAGACACCCCATTTATTTAATGCATACTTGACTGAGGTCTCCAAACTGAAATGATCTAAAAAACTCCAATCAAGTTTGACACTCAGCTTACCTGATTTCCAGAATCTTCTCTATCCATCTTATTTAGTTGTTCTTGTTATTCAAGGGCCTTAGAAAGATAGAATCTGAAAATTCATGTAAGATATTGCATTGATGTAAGGGACCTGCTTCTTTAAATCCCTGTTTCATGGAATCAACATCTTTAAAGCTCATGTTAGGGGCTGGAGCAGTGGCTCAGCGGTTATGGTGCCTGCCTGGCATGCAAAGGGATGCGAGGTCAAACCCCAGCATTACGTATGCAACCAAGTGGTGGAGCAGTGAGGGTCACATGGAAAACTAAATAAAATTGTTTCTCTCTTTCTCTCTCTCTCTCACTTTCCCTCTTTCTTTAAAAAAAGAAGCTCATGTTGATCACTTCTGTATGGAACATGTCAATCGAAATGGTGAGTGTAGGAAGATAAAGAGAGAAAGGGGAGGTGCCCAGGGAAAGAAGAAGGGAAGGCAATTAGAAATGCAGAACAATATTGTCATCATGTAGTGTCACAATATACTCACTAAAGGCTCCTTTCTTCCAAGTCCTAAGTAAATGTTTTTAAAGGTCAAATTATGCAGACCGACACACATAAAGTAGTCAAAGAGCAATCATTCCATTTGATTTTCTCTCAGAAAGAGAAAATAAAGAAAATAGAATTGAAATGTTTCTCCATACTTTCTTATTAAAAATCCATTGCCCTGCACACAGTAGATGCTCAATAAATATACATCGTATAGCTATAAAAATGAACAAACAATGAATAAGCACTGAAGTCTTCTGCCTTTTTTAAAGTCATGGAAATGCTTGAGGACAGTCTTTATAGCTTAGAGACACAAGGGTTGTCCCAAAGTAGGAGAAATAAGACTACACAAGATCAAGACTAAAGACTGGAAAATCCACTTGTCACGAATGTTCTGTGGTCTTTTGGGGACACACAAAAATGAGTTCTTAAATAGCTGCTGTGTGTATTAATCTTCGAATCTGGGAGAAGAAAGGAAAAGATCTTAGATGGTCTCATTTGGAAACCATTCTTATTTAAAGAAAAGGAAACAAAAACCAAACTTTTACAGGGAGGACATCTTGGGACATTTAATGGAGAAGCCACCTAGGGTGATGCCCATTTCTATCAGAACCATGGTGAAACTAGGTGTTCTCTGCTGGATCCCCTGAAAAAAAACAGGCTGAGATGCCACCTGAACCTATGAGCTGAAAGTCTGAACTGCAGTTCATGCCATATAACCTGTAACCGAGTCACATCCACAAACACATTTGGTTTTACACTGATGGTCCTTCTTGCCAGGCCAAAACATTTGCCACACTCTACAATAAATATAAAGAAAGCTAGTTATTGTCCACTTATAGATGTAGAACTATAAACACTAAATAATAATTCACGACTGTAGCATATCTCAAAAACAGTCAGACAATACATCTGTCCTCAACAGGAAGCACTCTGGGCGCTTTCAATCTGGCTTTGGTAATTGGGATGCAAATAAACTCTTTAGGGAATCAAGAACTTCCCACATGACAGCTAATGAATTCTCAAAGCAAGCAGGATTGAAATGCTTTTTATTAAATTTTAGTATAATGCTGAAGATTTCATTTTCCCTATTACTTATTTCAAAGTTCTCTGCCTGAAGAAATAATTTAGTTGCAGATCCCTAAACTGTTATTTGGATGAGAAATTTTTCTCTGTCTTTGGTTCCTCTTGTGTTGTCAGGCATGCAAGAATGCCAGTAATAAAGCCAGGGTTGTAGAAAAGTATTCTCAGTGCTAAAATGCCTTCCCTGTCTGAGCCAGGCCATCTGATTCCTTTTCCATCACATTTGGTCATTGTCCTAGAACATACGAGGCACGGTCAGCTCTCCCCCTGTGGGTGGTTTCATAGCTTCTGTGGTTACCCATCCTGAGATGGAAAATATTTGGAAAATAAAATTGCTCCCTACTGAACATGTTTTTTTTTTTCATAAATAATACAACAGCTATTTATATCATATTTAGATTGCATTAGCTTTTATAAGTAAGCTAGAGACTTTAAAGTACACGGCAGGATGGGTGTCGGTTCTGTGCAAATACTGACTGTTTTATACAAGGAACCTGAGCATCTGCGGGTTTTGAGATGTGCAAAGGGCTCTGGAACTCAGACTCCCATGATACAAGGGGATCAACTGTACTCATATGAAAGAAGTCTTAGATTTTCTTCAAGTAGCCTACAGCTTCAGGCTACCAACTACAGAGGATCCAAACGACAAGTTCCAAATTGCATTGAACCTGAATATGGTGAGGAGATAAAGAGCCAGGAAACTTAATGGGTTCTGGAGCCAGCGAATTCTGTGTCCATAAGGAAGTTACTTTACCTGTTAGGCTTCTATCTTCTTCCCCATTAAAGTGGCTCCGAGGCCCCTTGTGGCCCTAAAGTGCTGTGCTGTGAAGTGACCATCCACATGCTGTTCATTCTTTGTATCCTATTTGTGTTAAGACTGTGCCCATTCAAGGTCTCTCTGACATGCCAAATAATCACTGCTCTGCAACCCTCTGAGGCTTAAACCACATGATCGGAATCCATCTTCTCTTGGTCTTCACCACTACCACCAGGTTTGAACACACCTTCTCTCTCCTCTGAGTTGTCTAATGGTCTCCTGCTTCCACTCTTGTGCACATGCACATATATGCATGCACACACAAGCATGCACACATGTGCACGCGTGTGCACATGCACACACTTGCACAAGCATGCATGTGCATGTGCACGAGCACACATTTGCACACTCACACACTCACGTGCACAAGCACACATGCACACACATGCACAAGAAAAATGTGTGTGTGCACGTGCACACACATGCACACTCACATGCAGAAGCACACACGTGCACCTGTACACACATGCAGAAGCATGCATGTGCACATGTACAAACATGCACAAGCACACATATGCATGCACACATGCACAAGCACACATGTGCACAAGCGCACATGCACACACATGCACAAGCAACATGTGCATGCACACTCACAATGGACAAACACACACATGCACACTCACACATGCACAAGCACACACATGCACACACATGCATGCACACATGCACACACATGCACCCATGGGGCGTGGAAACACACACACACACACACACACACACACACTTTGCAGTCTTTCTCCATGTTGCAGCTAGAGTGCACACTTCAAAGTATAGATGTTCTGGTCACCTCCCACTTACTTGGAACACACCCACCTCTGCCCAGCTGGGACAGCCTGAAGGGTGTGACCCTGCCTGCTTTCATTCTGCTCCTGCCCTCACTCACCATGTGTGGTCCTTCTCAGTGTATTTCTGGCCCCTCACACATACCTGCAAGCTCATTCCCACCTTAGAGCTTGCACACTAACAGCTCCCTCCCCTGGAACGTCTTCCCCAGTCATCACATGGCTGGGCCCTCCCTGTCACTCAGGATCTCAGTTTGAGTACTGTCCCCCTTAGAGACACCTTGCTGAACCCATCCTTAGAGCAGAACTCGCTGCTCTCTGTTCTGATCACTCTGACTTAGTTCCATGATGGCACTTACCATTAACCAATATCATATCATCTTTGTGCTCATTCACTGCCTTTATTTCCCCCTTGTCCCCAAAATGCTTGAGACTTGGCTCATTCTTCCCATTGATGTTTGCTGGATCAGTACCTGGTGATCAGTGGATGCTCAACAACTGTCTTTCAAAAGAGAATAAGAATATGCTCTCTTTGACTGGAATAGTTTCGTTTCATCCATTCTGGGAGCCAAGTGGCATAGTAGGCCCACGGAGAGCAGGAGAAATGTCTCAGTCTGGATCTCTGGGGGTTTGGGGCTGTGAAGCCTGGTTCTACTGGATGGAGTTCAAGCACACAGGGTGGATGAATCGATGAGGCAAAATGGTAGTGTTACCCAGGCAGCTAACCCAGAGGGTGCAAGGTGTGTTTATGTGACTTAGATCTTTAAGTTATGTAATTGTACTGTATGCAAAATACGCATCAGAGGACGAAATTCACACACATACAGATGAGGTCAGGTGGGACACATGTCCAGGGTAGAAACAAAACATGAGTGATACAGACGCAACATAACACAAAAACAGTCTCTCCTTATTTTAGGGGTGTGAGGATCACAGCCATTAGGTGATGAAATTATGAAAACGAATGTCAACATGTGTATTTCCAAATGCACGTTTCTCTTAGTATGGTCTTCCGATGCAATCCCATGCACTCTAGTTGAATAGACATACAGACTGATTCAAGCTCCTGCCAGTGACTCATGTTTGATAAGGTGCTAGAACAACTAGGAACATTCTAGAACATCCTAGAACAAAATGTCCATCCACAGTTAAAGCACCTATACCTCTTCACATATCCCCTTCCTAGAGATGTTACACTTGATCCCCACAACAGTGACACGGTGGGCTTTTCTCTCACAACCAGTTAGCAAAGAAGGGAATTCAGAGGAAGGAAAGCATGAGCTTAGGATGCGCAGGTGAGGAGGAGCTGAAAAGTTCTCTCTAAAGAGGGATCTGTGGACAGAACAGCACTCTGCCCCGGCCTAAGACCATGCCTGTAGAAGAGGCGAGAGGTCCGTGGGACTCCTTGGGCTGGCAAAATCCAGAGATCTCTCTTCCTTTCCAGGCATCAGAACATCCTGTGCCTGTGTGTGAGGTCGGAGCAGGCTTAGTTGCCCCCTGTCCAGCCCTTAACCTGAAACGTGGCTGTAGAGTACACCAGGCCTGATGGTCTGACCTTGCAGACAAAGGTCAAACACTACGGGCTTAAATTTCATTCACTTTTTTTTTTTTTTGGCAGAGATAGAGGGACAATGAGAGAGAGAGGAAAAGAATCAATTTTATTTAGTTTTTCATATGGCTTTCATTGCTCAGACACTTCTTTGTGTACGTGGTGCTGGGGTTCAAACCCACATCCTTGTGCATGCCAGGCAAGCGCCATATCTGCTGAGCCACACTGCTCCAGCCCCTCATTCACTTATTTTTAACAAACCATATGTGATCATTTAAAAATTTCAGAAGTAGTAAAAGCCTATCTAAGAAAAATAATATCTTTCCCACCAACAGTTAGACATTTCTTATGCCCCTGCTGAGAGACACTTTGAAGAAGGAAGTTGTAGGATGAAGATGGATTGAATATTATATGTTACATATCAGTTATTCATCACCTTAATTTCGTGGTATCCTGTCAAAATGCATAAGGTAGATAACACTGATATTATTATTTATATTTTCCTGTTAAGGAAACACGCTTGGAAAAATAAAGGAACATAACCAAGATTTAGTAATATTTTAGTGGAAAAAATCCAGATTAAGACTTGGGTCTTTTGGGGGCTGGAGAGGTGGCTCAGCGGATGCAGTGCTTGCCCAGCATGCGCAAGTACACGGGTTCAAACCCCATCACCACATACACAACCAAGTGTTGGAGCAGCAAAAGCCAGGTGAAAAAATAAATTTAAAAATTGATTCTCTCTGCCTCTCTCACTGTCTCTTCTCTTAAAAAAGAAAAAAAAAAAAGACTTGGGTCTTTTGAAACCCAAGGGAAAGAAACTAGTTAAAGACAACTACAAATGAAATTCCACATAAACTAATTTTTCCATGGCTTTTTGAATAGCTGCAGAACAGAAAGTTTTCAGTTTCTTTTGAAGCAACAGAAGAGAAAAGCCTCAAGGTGTCTATATTGTGTCTTTCTAAAATCCTACAAAGCATAATGGTCTTTTATTTAATACTACAGTAGTGATGCAAATAATGGTCCCAGTGCTTATGAACTAAGTGCAGGAGCTTTGTCTCAGCCTGAATTACTTTCTGCGGCCTATCAAGAAGCCATCAGGCTAACCTGACTTCTGCCGGCCTGGGAAAGTGCACCCGCAGAGACATCTAACGTGAAGGGCATGCCCAGCTCTCAGTTCTAACGCCCATCTTTCTCTTTTCCCTGCCACTCAGTTTCATTTTTCAGTTTCAATTTCAGAATAAATTGAGGAACAGATATTCTGTTTTTCCATTGGTCAAACAATTTATCTAAATCCATCTGGTGGCACAGGTTCGTAAGCCAAAAAAAAAAAAGACAAAACCTTGTCTTCTTTTGGAGTAGTGGTGATCTGATCTGTTCCTTTCTTTAGCCCCTCTTTTGGAAGCCAAGAGCTTCTTCTGGAATGGAGAATGCTGGGCTGAGCACGGGCGTGGAGAGTCTCCAGCAATGTGGAAGGTGAAGCGGCATCATCAAGTATTGGTGGAGTTGTCCTCTTTGCAAATTTTCCAGAACAAATGAAATTAAAAATTCTGTAAAGTGATTACAAATCTAAGAGAGGGACACATTCAACTTTGGAGTCCATTTCTAGCAACGATAATTGAAATAATTCTTTGTGTAATATTTCTAGAGACATAAATTATACACTTTAAAAATCACTGTCTTTTAGTTACAAAAAAGGAAGAATTGTTCTCAGAAAGCAAGCACTTCCTTGGTAATTTTCATTTATAATTTAAAAAATTTTAAATTATTTCAGATATTAACTGCATTAACAATTCTTTCTCCTGGGAACAAAGAGATTCTTAAAGGCATTATCTCATCAATTCTATTAGTTCTCATGTAATGACAAAATGGAACAGATACTTACCATCTTTTTAATGCTACTTCTTGAAAGTAAAAGATAAGCAGGAGATGTCATTTGTCCAAATGAACATAGTTTACCAAAACAAGAGACTAAACCAAACATGAAAATCTCTCTCTGTGAATCACAGCCCTACCTCAGAGTAGCTATATGGTAGCTATTGGATAAGTTACTTGACATCCATGAGCATCAACTTTCTTGCTTTAAACGTGGGTAAAACCTTCACTGAATCACTGCAAGTGCTGCAGAGATATAGAGGCGAAAGTAAGAAGCCAGGGTCAGCCAGGGACAGACAAGGATGACATGATATTAGTTACGTAGTGCTGCATACTGAAGTGGCCTCCAACCTGGTGGATTAAAACAACCCACATTTGTTATCTCACAGTTCCCGTGGTCAGGGTCCCAAGTATGGCATCTCTGGGTCCTCTACTTCCGGGTCACACAAAGCCACAGTGGTGTTGGCCAAGGTCCCATTCTCATCTAAAGGTTCAACTGGGGAGGAATCCACCTCCAAGCCCAGGTGGGTGCTGGCAGAATCATCTCCTTGCAGTCGTGGGATCGCGGATCTTGGATTCTTACTGGCTATCAACTGAAGGATCCTCATATCCTCGAGGTTGTCCTCAGTCCCTGACCATGTGGACCACCCAGATATGGCCACTTGCTGCATAAGTGACAGATACTAGGTGGCCACAGAAGTGACAGCCTCCCTGGCGCTATTCTATTGAGTAAATGCACCACTTTAAAGAAGTGCGCTCTTCATGATGGAAGCGTGTAGTTCGCACACGCTTGTGGCAATAAGCTGATAGGGAAGTAATGCTACAGACAGCATTATTTACGGCCACTCTCAGCCATGCTCAGACAAGATCTCGTACAGGTGACTGGGTGGGAGCATGGAACTTGTGACACTGATTCTCTATAGGAGCGGATGCCCTAGAGACCCTAGATACATTTGAGGTCATTATAGTAAAAAACATAAGATCCAACTTTGGTTCTTCACTGTCTGTTGCAGAATAAGTATTGACTAAGCTCTTCAAATACAGTGTGCTTCATTTAATCCTCTTGTGTTAGTCAGTTTCCCATCACTATAGCAAGTACATCAGATAATCAGTTTATAAAGAGAAAAAGGTTATTTTGGCTCACAGCTTTGGAGATTTCAGCCCCTGGTCAGTTGGTCTTATTGCCTTGAGTCTGGTGAGGCACAGCATAGTGGCAGGAGCACAAGTTGACCAAAGCCACTCACCTCAAGACCAGGATGTGAGAGAGAGAGAGAGAGAAGGGGTGGGCAAGGCTGGAGGCCCTCAGTTCCCTTCAAGGGCACACCCCCAGTGACCTAAACACCTTCCACCAGGCACCACCTCTTTAAGGTTCCCCCACTTCCTGGTAGCATCAAGCTCGGGACAAGGCACTCAACACATAGCCCTTGGAAGGTGTCCAGTTCCAAGTTATAACAATTGCTTTATATAATCTTCTCAACAAAGGTTGGAGGTATAAGATAAGGAAACAGATTTGGAGATGCTGAGTAACTCATCCAGGGTCATTCACTGAATAAGTCCTCACACAGGATTCAGACCCTGGGACCATGATCTCTATTTTACTCAGCTTTTTTGCTGCTGTGACTACAAGACCTGACAAGAAGCAGGAAAAGTTTCTTTGGGGGCTCACTGTTTGAGAGGTCTCAGTCCATAGATGGCTGGCTCCATTCCTTGAGGCGGAACATCATGATGGAAGAGTGTAGCAAAGGGAAGCGCCTGAAGGCATAGCTCCAGAAAACACACAGCAACTAAGTTCATCTCCCCCGATTTGTACCCCAAAGGCAGGCCCCAAGACCCACCTCCTCCAGCCACACACTTCCCACCTTCAGTTACCCCCCCGCTGATCCCTAACAGGAGATTAGTCCACTGATTGAGCTAAGGCTCTCATAACCCAATCATTTCACCCCTCAGCCTTCCTGCATTTCACACATGAGTTTTGGGGGGACACCTTTCATCCAAACCATAACAATCGCTTTCCTAGACCGATGTGTCATTTCCTTCTTCTTCTCATTTGCAATATAGAGTCCCAACATTCTACTTAAAGAGCATGTCTCTGCAATATTTGCACTAGGGAAATTTGCAAAGGCACTACCCTTAAACTGTCAAGTTCTGGAAAACTGATTACATTTTTAAAACGGAGGAATTTCACAGTGTTTCAACTCTATATACTTACAGGGCAAAGAGCATGATATGTATGAATTGAGCATCAGATTTCAAGATTTTCTATTTTTTTATCACTAGGAAAATAATAATTTTTGAAATATTGACAACTAGATTAAAATCAAATTTCCATCATGCTGGGGAGGACATGTCAGACAAAGAGAATAATTTAGCATTTTATATTTACAGTAGCTATCCAGCTATCAAAAAGCATAAATGATACTTTTAAAAATAAGTAAATGAGGGGCTGGAGCACTGGCTCAGCAGTTATGGCACTTGCCTGGCATGCGCAAGGACAAGGTTCAAACCCCAGCACCCACGTACACAATGAAGTGTCGGAGCCACGAAGGCCACATGAAATACTAAATAAAATTTGATTCTCTCTTTCTCTCTCCCTCTCACTGTCCCTCTCTCTGTAAAAAAATAAGTAAATGAATCTGACCAACAAGGAATACAGTAAACATTTCAATTTTATACCAAAAATTCATTTTGTATTTATCTTGCTTTATCTGTTATGTCTCTTGTGGGAATCATTAGCCTACAACAATGTTCCTTTCTACTGATATCATCACTTAATTAAGCAGCTTTTTTTTTTCAGTTGCCTGAGGGATTCTTCCACCTTTATTTTAGAAATGAAAGACTATCTTTTGAAAATTTTGATAATATCTTGAATCTACTTCAGGTTTCTGGTGTCAAACAAAGATTCATGTGTTTTTCTATGCCACTAGAAATGAGGAATTTTATTCTAAGATAATCATACAACACTTTCTACCTTCAATAAGATCTATATACAAATAAATCTAAATATATGTGTAAAATAACATGGGGGGAAACAAGGAAGAACACTGCTTGTTTCAGATTCTACCCTTAAAATTCAATTTAAAATTTTTGGAAGACAACCAGATGATGATTTTCATGATGTAGGAATGATAAACTCAATTATTTAAGGCATAATTCATGATGTATGGGTATCATTTCCAGCAGTCTTCCCTCCACATGGGCTTTTCCACTCTCACCAGTGTTACTGGGTGAAGTAGGTAGTGCTAAATGTATCACATTTTCCTACAGGGACTGCGTGACCTTGACCAATGGCTCACGGTCATAGATCACCGGTGCTCTGTTCAAAGAAAAGGCTATAATTTAAAATCTTTGAAATTACTTTAAATAGTAGAATGCATGTTCCTAAATGCATTTAAACCATAAAGGTGCTTTTTCTAAATCTTGCAAAATCAACATTAATGTACTATACTTATAGTTTATCAAGGAATCTCAATGTCCCATTAGATGCATGACTAGTACACAATTATAACTACTTTCTGAGTGACAGTGTGACTTATCTCATTTTACTTCCAAACAGATTAAACGTTTCCTTCAAGTGTCTTCTTGTCATTGGAACGTAGAAGGAGTGTGGGTTACTGTTTGGATGGTCCAAGCATCTTGATGTTGGAATTGACACTCTTCACTTGTTTAATTTTCCTATAGACAGCGGAATATTCAAAATGTTCCCATTAATAGCTAACAGCATTCGTCAGTTTGAGTCAGTCTTTGAGGACATTAAAATAAAACTCATTTCTGTAGCTGCAATAAGGACGTTAGCTCTGGGAGTCACCTCAAATTTCTAGTCTTTTGATTCTTCTTCTTGTTCCCCATTTCAGTGGCAATTTATGAAAGACTGTAAGAGGAGACAGAAATTATGAGCCGTAGACTCTGGTGGTGGAGGAGGTTAGCTACAGATGGGAAGGACAGAGCCGGGAGAATGGACAACAGCGGTTATGCAAATTGTGAGTGAGTGTGTGAGTGTGTGTGCGTGTAGATGTGTGTATGCATGATGGCTATACAGACAGATGAGAAGACTGATTTACCTAGAAAACCTATTTCTTTGGAAGCTAATGAACGAGTCATTTGCTTGGAAACCTCTGTTTCTTTATAAGTGATATATTAAATTACGTCTCATAAATCACCAGCTTCTTCCCATGCCAGTGGGAATACGACCAAGAACTTTGGACCTACATGGGCAACTGAGTTTTGAGATATTCAAAGATGGTTAATAAACTGATGTTTCCTTGTAGGAAACTGATCAGTACCATTCCTTTTCTTCTTCATTAAAAACAGATCAAGTTGATGTTTGTTTTAGCATAAAAATGTTTTACATAGTCATAAAAGACTTTCCTTTCTTTGCATCAATGGAGTGTTGCAGAAACAAATTACAGTTTAAAGCCAAAGAAATCTGGGATTGAATTTCAGTGGAATCCTCACCACCTGTGTCACCTTGTACAAATCAGGTGGCATCTCTGAATCTTCCTTGCCTCTGTGTAAAATGAGATTTCAAATTCAATGCTAAGGATCTGCTATCTCACTGTGATGCTCAAAGCTAGCGTGGACTAAGGCACCCAGCTCCTGGCACCCGTTATGATGTGCCCTCATCGTTGTACACATAGGGGACACTAAGGCGAAGCAGTTAGAACAGTTCCCGTACATGGGTAAGAAGGTGTTCCCTAAACAATAGAACTTATTAATGTATGCAAGGCACTACTGTGGCGTGAAGAGAGATTTTAGAAGGGGCTTCTACCTTCTAAAGAATTCAATGTTTCAAGAAACATTTGAGGCTGGAAAGAAAAAAGTAAAGATGAGAGGAAAAAAAAATGCAGAAGGAACCACCTGGAAGGAAAGGCTCCATGCACAGCCCTCTAGTGGTGGGAAGGAGTAACAGCAATCAGTGCCTGGGAGCCCAAGGGCTTCTCCAAGGGAAGTGGTTACACAAAGGGCCATAGATGTTGCTTCCATCTGGTAAAAGATTTAAAAAAAAAAAAAGGTTTAAGTAAAACTTTAATGACATACTGTGACAGGAACGTCCGTGTGTATATTTACATACAACTGCAACAGGGTGTCAGATCTCCATTTTTTGAAACGGTGGCTTTTTAAATTTACAGTATGATTATGTGCATCCTTGCAAGATTTAGGAGAGGGAGAGTGAAGAAATGCCCCAAGTTATTTTTGTCTCTTTTCTCCTTCACCGGATCTTGTGATGCGTGGGTGCCACCTCATCACATATGCCGCCGGATCTTTTGTAACTCCTTCCCCGCTCTCTCCTTCGCTTTCCAGTCTCTGATGCCAGGTGCTACCTCATGCTTCTGCAGGGAGAGAGAAGGGTGCAAAGATGCCAATATGAAAAACCCCACCTAATGCTGAGCATTCTCTCCCCTGCTGGGCAGCATTCGAGGACAGAATTGTAGTCCCTGGCGGGTTCTTCCCTCAGGGGTTACTATTTCTGTTCTGCTCTGAGACAGTCTAATGGGCTGAGACCATGATCATATATACAGCTTTGTGTACTGTTTACAAAAAATAGCCCTGAAATGAAGATAGCTATTGGGGTTAATTCATTTCCGTGTGGGGTCCCTATGTACCTGAGAATCAGATTCCTGCACAGTTAAGGTCCCCGTGTGGGCTCTGATATGGAATCGTGCACACACATCCCTGAAATGTATGTTATCTTACTCCTTTTAGAAGACAATTTCTTACACTAGAAGACATCTTTCTCTTAGGTTCTGCAAGAGTAATTGTGGCTTCTTGATTTAAATGGGCTCTTTTATCATCCTTAACATTTCAAGCAATTAATTGTGGGCAGAGCTCATGCACCTGCTAAAAGTAGTGTCTCCTCTCCTTTCTTCCTAAATCAAGCCAGCAAAGTGATGAGTTTGTCATTTACTTACAGATTGCAAAGAGGAAGAATGAAAAGAGACGTAAATTTATATACATCTTGAAACTATTTATTGAATGAATGAATGTGAGAAAGAAGGACAGAGAGAGGGAGGGAGAAGAAACTGATCTCTAAGCACTGTAGAAGGAGGACTCCGTTGTCCCCGGGGAAGGACAATTTGGGCCCATGTTATTTTCATATTTCTTTCTGTGTCCAGTATACAGCCTGACACATAATGAGTGAGAGGTTGATAAATATCTGTGGAATGAATCCACTAATAAATGTCCACAGCTGAGGCAGAGAATGTCATCTTCACTGTTATGAAAATGAGAAATTCTAACGTGACACCGCATATCGAATTCTCCCCTTGGGAAGATATTGCAAATTTCCTTCAAAATAGTGGCAGTTTTAAGGACTCCCTCTATAATAAATCCAATTTCCTTCCAGCATTTTAAGGATCCTTACTGCTAGGCAATGAACTGCTGGGTGTTCTTTTTCTAACGGAGCTTTCCGTAGACATTGGATTTAAGATCCAGAATTTCAAGGCATACGCTGAGGCTGCTTACTGAGCAAAATCATATTTCTTATGTGCAAGGAATGGCAGGGGGCTGGAGCAGTGGCTCGGTGGTTATGGTGCTTGCCCAGCATGCCCAAGTACACAAGTTCAAACCCCAGCACCGCGTACACAACTAAGTGTCAGAGCAAGGAAAGCCACGTGAAAAACTCAATAAAAATTGATTCTCTCTCTCTCTCTCTCACTGTCCTTCTCTCTTTAAAAAGAAAAAGTTAGGAAAAAAAAGGAGTGGCAGGAACTTTTAGCTCTTTGCTGAGCTTTGTCGTCATTAACTTTTGAGATGACGCTAACCTTGCAGAAAATTTGGAAATATATGAAAATACAGAAACCTGTGATACCATCACCATCAGTCAGCAATTAAAGGCCCCTTTCAGCCTTTTGTTATTCCATAGCACTAGAGAGGATGTGGTCGTGGTAGTTGGAGTTTATATACCATTTAGCATCCTACTTTTTTTAGACGATGTTCTAAATAAGCATTGTGTGTTGCTTCATAGCTTCATAATCATAGGCGATTCCACCACACCTGGCTCAGTCACACACAGTGACTGTCATTTCTTTACAGTACATAGAGAGACATATAGATGCAGATATAGAAAGATAATAAATAGATATGAATAATTAATAGCCCCTTTACTCATCATAAACCCAACACTTAGCAACCTCATCTATGGCAAAAGAGAACCAACCCAGATGCCCCTCACTCGATGCGTGGATACAAAAACTTTGGTACTTATATACAATGGAATACTACTCGGCCATTAGAGAAGACGATATTATGGCTTTTGCAGCCAAATGGATGGAGATGGAAAGAATTATGCTCAGTGAAGTATCCCAATCTCACAGACTCAAGGGCTGAATGGTATCTCTCATCTGTGGAAGCTAGAATACATGGGGAAGCAGTATGTTAGATGGCTAAGCTAATAATAACTCAAATTGTATGATTCTCAACGCAACAGGGAGATGACTCCCTAAGATAGGGAGGGGGATGGGCGAGGGTGTAGGAAGAACTCCTAGGAGACTGGAGAAAGGGAATATGGGGGAATCATCTCAGAAGGAGATCTCTGTCCTCCACAAGATATCCATTTAACTCAGGAGTTCTTCTGGGGGAAACAGCAACAGGGGGAACCCAAGCTGGGCATCCATGATATGGCATTAGCCCTGGATAACCAAGTATATATACATTGATTCTTGAATGTTTGATAATGTTTTCCCCTCACTCATATCTCTATATCCATCTAATAAATAAAAAAGAAAAAAAAATAAAAAGATCTCTCAGTTTCCAGAGCCCATGACACAAAGCTGATAAATCTCAGCCATGGTAAATACAGTGTTCATTCTTATTGAAAAGCTACAGATTTTATGTCCTATGCAATTCTAACATGCTTGGCTAGCTGTGGATGATGTATTAGGATTGGGAATGGGAAGGATCTGTTATCCTAAGGAGCAACAGTGAAACTTTGGAAACCCAACGGGAACGTTAGCCAGAGCCCACCTTGCTGAAGAGAACAACCACTGAACACATCCCCAGGCGTTTCCATGGGACAGTATCTTAATTGAAGATTCATGCTAATGAACTGTTTAAAAAGTACCATTTTATATTTAGGATGCTCTGTTTCCAAAAGGCAGGGAAATAGCTAATTATTTTGAGATATTCCCATCCAAAATTAAGTTTAAAACGTTGAAGTGAAGGGGGCTGGAGCGGTGGCTCAGCGGTTACAGCGCTTGCCTGGCATGCGCAAGTACAAGAGTTCAAACCCCAGCACCACGCACACAATGCAGTCTTGGAGCACTGAAAACCACATGAAAAACTAAATAAAATTCATTCTCTCTTTCTGTCCCTCTCACTGTCCCTCTCCCTTAAAAAAAAAAAAGTTAAAGTGAAGATTTTAAAGGAACAAAGCACCAAAATTTACCTCTTTAAAACAATTTTTTTCTTCAATGATACCATTTAACTGCAGTTTGAAAATATTGGGAATTTCCTAAAACATTACCTTTTATTTGAACCTCGCCATCGTAATGCGGTTAGAACAGCGTTTACTAGGGCCACAGTGGATTCCTAGGCAGTGCTAGTATGGGGCATTATGTGCATAAGGGAGGAAAGTGTAACAAATGACCCATAAAAATTCAGTCTTCCTTGCTTGCCTGGACTTTAATGAATCCACCTACAGCCCTACGCTATACTGATGACACATATTGGTTGGAGACAGAGCAGAGCTAACCACCCCAAAGAGAGATCAGGTCTGTGTGTTGACACCTTTGTCCTTTCTTTTTTTAAGAGAGGGACCGTGAAAGGGGGGGTCAGTTTTATGGAGTTTTTCATTTCGCTTTTGTTGCTCCAACACTTTGTTGTGTAGGTGGTTCTGGGGTTCAAACCCAGGTCCTTGCACATGACAGGCAAGCACCGTAACCGTTGAGCCATCACTCTAGCCCCCAAGTAGATAAAATTTGACATAAATACAAATATGCATAAAGGGTAATTGGTTCATTTTTTTCTCCTTCCATCTTTTTCCAAGCTTCTTGGGGCTCCACTGGGCTGAATTAAGATGACAATGTCATTATATTAAAGACCCAATCCAACTGGTGGAAAAGTTTTATTTGGAAATCTAATAGCAGTTCACTTGGAAGGGAAGGAAGACTGTTCAGTGAAAGATTTCTCCAGATAATTGGCTTGCAACGTGCCTGAGGATGATCTCACTTTAAATGACATCTAATAGCTCTTCCACATCACTGATAAACATTTCAGTGTAACAGATCACTTTGAAAACAAGACAAGGGAACTTGAGCTGAAGTGAGGAAACAGCTGGGTTTCTTGTTCTGAATGTATTTTCAAATGGCTTTAGGTTGTCAGAGAACACTAAAGAAACTCCCCTGAGAAAGAAATCCCCCTCAATTTAACAGAAGCAGGCCTCTCCCTCCCTCCTCTCTGCCTCCCTCCCTTTTTTCTCTCTCCCTCCCTCTCTCTCTCCCTCCCTTTCTCTCTCTCCCCCTTTCTCTATCTCTACCTCTTTCTCTCTCCCCCTCCCTCTTTCTCCCTCTTTCCCTCCCTCCCCCTCTCTCTTTCTCTCTCTCCCTCTCTTTCTCCTTCTCCCTCCTTCTCTTTCTTGTCTCTTTCTCTCTCCCTCTCCTTCTCTTTCTTTGTCTCTCTCTCTTTCTCCTTCTCCCTCCCCCTTTCTCTTTCTCTCCCTCTCTTTCCTTCTCTCTCCCTCTCCTTCTCTCTTTCTCCTTCTCCCTCCCTCTCCTTCTCTTCCTTCCTCTCTCTCTCCCTCTGTCTCTTTCTCCTTATGCCTCCCCCTCTCTCTTTCTCTCTCTCCCTCTCTCATTCCTGCATGGATTCACTTTTCACAGTGCTATTCTTGTAAGGTGAGGCAGAGACCCTCCTCCAGCATGAAGTCTCGTGATGCTGAGACCAAGCCAGCACTTGAGCAAGGACAGCAGCTCCCCAGGAATGTGCAGGAGAATGAGCCAGTTAGGAAGGCCTGGCCTGTCAAGGGTGGCCCTGGGAGGCTTAACAGAGCCTGCTGGGCAAGTGCTGTAACCGTGGAGCCACCGCTCCAGCCCCCCATTTACCTATTCTAATGCACCTCTAAATATTCTTTTTTAAACAATGAACATCTTAAACAATTATTCATTGCAGAGCTGAATGCATTTCCTTCTCACCAGGTGTTTTATGAGCTTTGGTACTTCTCTGAAAGGGTAATGTTCTTATTACTTTCCAATATACAGTAAAAAGTACTGGGGATGGGGGTCAGTCCTAAGAGAAATGCTCAAGGAGCAAATTTAAAGTACCAAAAACCTGACTGTGGCCAAGCAGTGGCCAAGAGCTGGGCCATTAACCAACAGGGTATAACCACATGAGACAGTCAGTCTTCCTGGGACTCAGGTTCTATCACTGCCAAATAACTGAGTCAGAGCAGATGGCTTCTGAGAGCTCTTTAGAGTGTCTGATATAGTTCCAGGAAGCATATAAAATCCCTAGAATCTTCCAAATATGTGGCCCAAGGTCTCCAAATACCCCAGAAACCTTGCTATGCTAGACACTTTTCTCTCTAGATCACAGAGGTATACAATTGTTCTGGCAGGAGTTGAAAAACGTAAATATTCTTCAAACGGTATTCAAAGGAATCACTAAGTTTATATATATATATATATATCTCACTGACAGTTTGTAACAGTGAACCTTATGGAACTTGATTTTCAAATGCAAATGCAATCTCCTTATCCATCCATGCTGAAATAGCAACAACCTCTAGAAATCACTGACTCTTGGATCTGAAGAGAAATGACTGAATTGATCACCTTCCTCTGTCAACCCTGGGCACAATGCATCCTGTGTGGAGGGATCATAACGCACATCCTGGAGTCCTTGACCCCATCAGACCTTTCCTATCTTATCACCACTGGAAGGACCAATAATCCACTCCAGCACTACCTACTTCAGTGTGTCCACAGGGCACATATGAAACACCTACTGTCAAGAAGCACAACACCATGGAATGTGTAAAATTGAATAAGAAACAGTCCAGCCTCAAAACCATCGAATCTATGACCAACACCACATGTGTGCTGCTGCCCTACTCCAGGGTCCCTGCAGACGTTTATTGTTTCCCCTTGATGGACAATAGCTTCAGAATCCTCAGCAACAATGCAGGAAGGCAGAAGTTGATCGAATCTGGCACAGGTGCTAAGATCTATCTGTCAGTTCTAGTTGGCCCATCACCAGGAATGCATCAAGACAGTTTTTGTTTCTAGAAGCTAAGTGGGGATTCAAATAATGTGCTGAGAGTGTTGGACAATGGAGGACAATTTATTCTGAATGGAAGGATCAAGGAGGGCTTCTTGGAAAAGGTGTTTAAATGAAACTTTATTAAATAAATATGATGTCAAAGGGGAAATCTTGGGACCATGAACACTTTCCATGGGGACAATGGCAGAGACAAAGGCATAGAGGGGGTGTGGGTGGGACTGTACTGACAACTCCTTCTGACGTGGTTGTACATAAGGATATAGTGGGAACCAAAAAGTTGCTCAGAGTTATGCTATGGAAGAATTCAACGTTCTAGGAAATTCAACTTTTTTCCCCTGTGATAATGGAAATGTTCTTGAGGGAAACAACCTAATACTTTGATCAATTCATTTCAAATAGAGCAAGAAATAGAAGTACCCATTTCTCCAAAGAACTGCTAAGCACTAGGGTCCTCCCAAGTCTCCTTATAGCTTTGTACGGAAATGTGTACATTTCCTTCTCGCTGTATTTGCTCAGATGTGGGGTAGTAGGCCAGGTTAATGGGATGTATTTTTGGTTTCATCACTTGTCTCTAAGGATATTTGCACCTTGTTAGCAGTTTCCTCATTTCCGTTCCAATCCTGATGGAATTCTTTGCTCTGTACCCCTATGGAAGTGTCACTGTGTGATGGATGGTTTTTGTCCAGGGACTTCCTGATACCTAATTTTTAAACATTTGGCTGAGAATGTGAAAATGACATGAGATCTATCTGGCATGAGAAGAGAAACACAGTTAAGCATTTATCTTTTTGGTTATGTCCTGGTAGAATGGCTGAGAGTGACTTCCTGGCTCTTTTAATTTTGAAGCCTTCCAGCCCAGGGCATATCAACCTTAAAATTAACTTTCACAGTCAAAGGCTGCTAAAATAGAAGATAAATATGACTGCAGGTAATATATATTCTCAGTGAAGATGGTTTTAAAGAGGTTGCCAGTGGAACAGCTCAGCCCATCTGAATCCACCTGCCGCATCGGGTCTCCAGGAAATAAAATCGTTTGGTCTCTCCAAGGCATTACGTCACTGTCTGCTTAGGCTTAATTCCAAAAGTTCACTCATTCTAGAATTGTCTAAAAATACTGCACAACCAAATGGAAGTCTCTTTTTATGCTCCATCGGATACACCAGAGCCTTGTGATTACAGAGTCCCCCTTACTGCTGGGAGTGTGTTGTAATGATGGCTAGGACCGAGGGCCATCAAGATCCTGAAGTCCTTCTGCCTTGGTTGTTTGCCTTGATCAGTGCTCAGCAGCCCCAGGGGAGAGAGCAGCAATAAGTCCTTGTCCTTCTACCAACAAAATGCTTTCTATGTTTGCTTGAGAAACAAGCCAGAGGCATCCTGGGCATGGTCACCTTCATTAGTGACCAGAAGTAGAGACGTAGTTTTACCAAACACAGTGACCACAGAAAAGGGCAGTCATGCCTGTCATGAAAACTGAAACCCTGGCCATTTCCATTCTCTCTTGAGGTTGTAGGATGTTCTGATTAAGAAACATCACGCTTCCAACAGATCTAAGCAAACAACTAAGAAAAGTATGATTCCAGCAACACAAGCTAGAAAACATTTTCCAATCCTCAAAAAGAAGTTCTGAGTGTGTCATCGATCAAATGCTCATTTTATCAGCAGGGACATTTGTGTTTATTTTTCCTATTAGCTATTTCCTTCCTATGGGCCAAAGTTAAATGGGAATTCATTGCTTTGATAAAAAATAGGTCAAGCCTTATGCTATGGAAAACACCTAAAATTGACTCTATTAAAGTCAAATTAATACAGTTTCATGCTTACTTTAAAAAAAAATCAACATTCTCCTACATAGGAATGGTACTCAATTGTTGATTTAAAGCAAAAGTCTTTCTGAATGAATTAGCAATACAAATTTAGGTTCTTTGTGTTTGGGGTTTGTCTTGTTGTTTTACTGGTGCTGGGCTTTGAGCCTAGGATTTTGCACATGCTAAGCCCACACTCTACCCGACCTGACCTGAATTTGTGTTTCGTTGTTTTTTGGTTTTCATATCATCAAAGCCTTGGGCTATATTTTTCAGCACTTCAGCAGGATTAATGTTGCTTAGGACTAGTTACAATTCTCTACCCATAAGTAAAAAGGTGAGATTCAATCTCTTTGCTTCAACAAAAATCATTAGAAACAGAATAAGGGGTTTGTAGTCACAAGACCTAGTTCTTTTTTTTTTTTTTTTTTTAAGAGAGAAGGACAGTGAGAGAGAGGGAGGGAGGGAGAGAGAGAGAGAGAATCAATTGTTTTTGAGTTTTTCACATGGCTTTTGTTGCTCTGACACTTAGTTGTGTACGTAGTGCTGGGGTTTGAACCCATGTACTTGCGCATGCCAGGCAAGCGCCGTAACCGCTGAGCCACCACTCCAGCCCCACAAAACCTAGTTCTAAAGTTTAAGTTTGCCATTTACTCATGTTAATCTTGGTCAGGTCATTTCAGATATTCAGCACCCATGTACCCAATGCTCCATACGCCACACGCTGTTCTGGGCATGTGGGAGGCGGAGAGTGAAAGATAGAACCTGTTCTCATTCAGTTTACAGTAGAGTTTCGAAAAAATATGCAATGACCCTGCAATATGGAAGCTAAAATAATGTTAAGTTGGAGCAGAAGGCCCACAGCAAGCTTGGCAGAAAGCTGGGAAGGCCTTTTAAAGAGACTTCACAGTGATGTTTATATTGATAAGTTCTCTCACAGTCCACAAGTGATCCTTATAATTTCAGGCTTAGAAATTCTGTTTGGTCAGGGTCCCATGAGGCTTGGGGAGTCAGACATGTGTTTATCATACTCTGAGAAGGCCAAAGTCCATCAATCATAAAATAATTTGTCAATTTAGAGACAAATATAAATCCCCAGGACATTGAACTTTGATTTCTCATCTGTCAACATAGCAATGACAGTATGGACTATTGCATTCCTGATGCATTTCCTAAGGATGTGGCTAAGTTGCAGATCAAATTCTAGCAAAGTATCTACGCTTCAGTGAGCGTTAAAGCCAGGCACTGCAGCTAGACTTTATAGCATTCTTTTATTTAGCTTTTCCTCAGCGTTAATATGTAAATATCATTATGGCAATTTCCAAAAGGAGGAAAATGGAGCTTAAGGAATCTAAATAGCTCAATAAGATTGGTAATATTCACAGCCACAATATGAACCTGATGGTTTCAAAACCTGTGGTATTAGTATGTTAGTCAACTTCCCATTATTACAGCAAAATACTTGAGATAATCAACTTACGAAGGAGGAAAAGGGTTATTTGAACTCACGATTAAAGAGGTTCCAGTCCATTATCAGGTGGACCTATTGATTTTGGGCATCTGATGGGAGTGCTGGAAGGTCACGACCGGACTAAGTGGTGGAACAAAGCTGTTCATCTTACGGCCAGAGAGCAGAGCACGGCACAGGAAGAGGCAGGGGTCTGAGTTATTTCATTTAACATAATATTACGCCCTGATTCCTTGAGAGAGAGGTGCCGTGAAGGAACTCAGCAACAGTCACCCACTGTTGTTCAGAAGGCAAACAGGGAAGTCCCGTGAGGTGTGTCAATCCAGATCTCATTTATATGACACATAGATCACCAGCTCCACAGTCTCCCTTAGACTAGGACATCCTAGGACTGAGCCCCAGCTTGAGACTTGAGTTGTAATGAAATAGACACTGAAAAGACAAAACCGAGAAGCTGACAGGACTCCTTACTAGGGTCTCCCACTGTGTGGGTCCACGGGGGACGGAGAGGCCTGCTGAAGCAGGACAGGGGCTCCAAGCTGGTCTTCCTTGTTTTACTTAAATCAGTTATGAAAGTGCAATTTATGACTTTTTCTTCCAATATACAGGTAGTAAGTGTGAGATCTCACCTCATCATTTCTGGCAAGCTAGAAAATGGTCCTTATGCCAGAATACCTAGTTTCAATCAGTTTGGGTTTTTAAAAATTAATGTTTTTCAATTAACATTGGGACTGCATACATACATACATAAATACATATACATGTACATATTAATGCATATGTACACACACACACACACACACACAGAGCTCCAGGCACAATGGCACATACCTATAATTCCAGCTTCTCTGGAATCTGAGGCAGGAGGATCAGAAGTTTGAATCCAGCCTGGGCAACTTCATGAGATCCTGACTCAAAATATAAAATAAAAAATGTTGGGGATGTAGCTCCTGGGTTCCATCTTCAGTACCACAAAAAATAAAATCATAAAAATATATATGAATAGGTGTATACATGTGTGTGAGGTACTATGTATATACGTGTGGTGTACGTCGGAGTTAGATACATATAACTGTGCTGACTGGGTGAGGCGACTTGCCTAGAATATCTATGTTGGTGGAGGTGAAGGGGAAAGGGATCCACAGATGAATCCAGTACTCTGTGCCTTTTAGGAAGCATGTGTCCCATCATGAATCCCAGCATTATAGAAGGGCATGGCAACACAACAGAGGGAAGAGCAAAGACTTGGGTGCAGACACTATGAAGCCAACCTCAGTATTCCAGACACGAACACCAGAGTCAGGGTGCAGCCAGGGAGATCACTTGTAAGTTTAGCCCAAATTGCCCACCTGGCAATGTTGGTGAGCCCTGTGGAGATTCAAGGCCAAAGAGCTTGCCCTTGAGCACAAGGTATCCTACTGAGACTTCAGAAATAAATGACACCCTGGGGTCACAGCTCAGGTTGCCTGGAAAGCACCAGAGCTGGGAGACCCCGAAGAAGGAGAAATACCCCTCTGTTGTCCTAGGGTCTTTGCAGACATGGAAGGATGTTCTTTTTATAGTGGTACTTCCTACAAAGAACCACACCTCCCTCCCTTTCAAGCCTGAGACAGGAGAAGAGTGGTCAGTAGTTGATTATCACCCAATAGAAGGAGATCAACACTTCTTTATTATCACATACCACAAGGGTCGACAGGCACTGTGCTTTCTTGTGGCCAGCAGTGCCTTGGACAGGGAAAAAAGGAAATGGATAAGGTCACATCTTGTTTGATAGATCTGGACAACTGAGAGGCTTCTCTGAGCACCTTCTATGTCAACTGGAGCAACTCAGGATATATAAATGACCTTATTCCAGATCCACATAGAAGAGCCTAGAAGTGACCAGGGAGGCACCTGTGCAATTGAAACAGGCATGTGATGGACAGAACAGTGACCTCTGCTTTGGGAGACATAGATTCTGCCCTGAGCTACTCCTTACCAGATATATCCTTGAACAAATCATTAAAACTCTCAGAACCTCATTTTTTTTCACCTTTAAATGGGATCTCTGATAGGGGCATTCACAATCAGCTATAAAACTCTCAAGTATTATCATTGTTAGCATCATTCACTAACACGTAGAGGAGGTAGAAAAGTTATAAAGCTGGAGTCTTTACAGGATGTATTAGTCAATTCAGGCTGCTATAACAAAATGTCCCAGATTGGGTAGCTGAAACAATAGATGCTTATTTCACACAGTTCTGGAGGTTGGAAGTCTGAGATCAAGGTGCTGGCCCTCTTTCTGGCCCCCTTCCTGGATTACTGACAGCTGCCTTCTCTCTGTATCTGCATATGATAGAGAGAGGGTGCTGATGCCTCTTCCTTTTTCTATAAGGGCACTAATCACATTGTGGATGTCCCACCCTTGTGATTTTATTAATCATCTTCCAAAGGCCCGATTTCTAATACTACAACATTGAGGGTTAGGATTTCAACATACAGACTTAGGAGGAACACAAACATTCAGTGCATAACACTGTAACATTGAGATGACCACTGCTTTCATTTACCCAGCAGAAGGCAATGGCTTGAGATTCTGTAAAATGCCCTGGACGAGTTTCCCCAAGCAGGATCTGAACCTTCCAGGGCATCTGTAGGAAATTTTTTAAAAAGAGAGAGAGAGAGAGAGAAGATGTTAAGGAAACCAAGTTTGGGTGAGGATGATTTCATCTTATGACATAGGATGATAACTGTTTGGTTCTTTCCTTCTTCATAGAATGCATTCATCATGTTTTCCCTGCTTTAAAAAAATAAAATACATTCAATATGATGCTAAAATAAATGGAAAGCCCGTTTGACTATTAGCAGAGTTGTAGGAACACCCAAGTGGCGGGGATCAGTTCAGTGGCAGTTAATTCTGAAGTAATTCGTAAATGATGGCATTAGCTGGTAAGCATACAAAGGAAGGGTAAATGGGGAGCAGAGGGGGATCAGCATTTGGGTTTCACGCACCGATGCTAAGGCTTGTGAGTCTGGTATCATGTGGAATATTTACTGTTGATTGTGGGATCCAAGATCCTTAATTGCCTCGCCTACATAGCATGGTAAAAGCTGGTCACGACACCTGAATTCTTGGAGTGTTGATTACAAAGCCATCAAGGATGCGAAGCACTAACTCAGGGGTTCTCAGACTTTTGCTGTGTGTACCAGAATCATGTGGAGGTGAAGTATAGACAGATTGCTGGGCTCCACAGTCTCTGAGGTAATTAGTCTGATAGGGGCTGAGATTTGTCATTTCTAGCATATTCTCAGGTGATATTGATGCTGATGGTTCAGAAAGTTGATGTGCTTTATGGTCTCCATGTAATCAAGAGAGATCACACTCCAACACTGAGCCTGTCATTCTAAGAAACGGTTCTGTTAGCTAATCTGCCCTTTGGATCAGATTAGATTTGGATATCCATGGGGTAAACCTGGAGATCTCTGCAGACTAGCACACGGAGCTCAGTTTCCATTGTGGATTATCTCATTTGCTTAAAGGATTGAATTGCAATTGTGGTTGAATTACACAGCCCTACATTCATAATCAACTTCACTCTTTGTTCTTGATTTTTCTTCTCTGCCATTGAATGCTTTTCAACTCTATCTGCACAACTGGCTTTGGTGTAGTAGTTAGTGCTAGTTAATACTTGTCAAGAGTAAGAGGTGTTGAACAGGGACAGAATAGGCAGGAAGTAGAATGACCAACATTTTCCAGTTTTCCTAGAACTATCCCAGCTTTTGAAACTGAAAATTTCCATCCACGTAAATCCCTCAGTCCTGGGGAAATCAGGATCGTTGGTCACCCTAGAGGAAGGATAGCTTGCCAGTGACCTTAGTTACCAGTAATGTCATAGTAATACTGCTACTTCGCCTGGCAATATTCTTTGACAATGATGATATCATGGGACCAGAAAAATATCCTCCAATACTGCTGAATTAATTTAACAAATATCAGCAAGGCAGTACCTGCTTCTCTGACTAATTTCCAGTTTGAGGCTGTAGCTGAGATTCCATGTAACTGGGCAAGGTGGTGGCTTTTTATCACTGTGACCAACGTTCCTGACACAAGCAGCACAGAGAAGGAATGATTTGTTTCGGCTCTCAGTCAGAGGATTCAGTCCACGGTCAAGCAATTCCACTGCCCTAGGCCCACAGTGAGGGCAAACATCATGGCACGAGAACATGGCAGAGGAAGGCTACTCAGGTCATGGAAGCTAGGAAACAGAGGGAAGAAGAGATGGGGGACAAGGTAAATACTTGCAGGGCACACACTGCCAGGACCAACTGGGTCCCTCCTCCAGCAGTCCATTCCAATTATTCATCAATCAAATGAATTAATCCACTGAGGAGATTAGAGCTCTCAGGATCCACTTGTTCCCTAGAAGCTCCACCTCTGGGCATTGCTACATCGGGGACCAAGCCTTTAAGTACATGGGCCTTTGGGGGACATTCCAGATCCAAGCCATAACAATTAATGAACACACGTATATAGACAATTCCTTTTACCCAAGCTCTTTTAATCTTCAATTCCTTGGTCCTTTCCATCCTCTTTAATGGGCACCTTGTACGCCCTCCCCAGAGGCAGTAGGGCCCTAGCTGCTGCGTAGTCTCCAGCTGTAAAGAAGAGCCATTGTGAAAGCCGTCTCATTCCCTGCTCATTAGTACTATTCACATGTTCTATGTCGCAAAGCTGTAAAATGATAAATTTGTGCTTCCAGGGCAGCCCCACCTCTCGATCCGTGCTGCATTATCCCCGCAGGGATCTTGCTCTTGTTGGGTTCAGGAAATTTGACAGATTTTTTACAGCTATAAAATGTTGCAGTTCTATTCCCCCAAGGAATGCAAAAGTCCTCCAAATGAAGCACAGTGGAAGGACACAATTTGGGCCCCTGGTCCTGTTCTTTACTGGTCACCTTTCTCTCCTCTTCCCTCACAGTGAGAAAGGCACCCTTCTCCAACAGAAAGGGCAGAAGGAGACTAGGTTACTGTGTTTCTGCTTGAAAGCGTGCTCCTGGAATGAGGTCTACAACTCTTCAAATTATGTTTTGTATCATCTGTGAGCAGACATGGTGCTCAGTAAACTTCAGTGGGAACAGCAGTCTTGGGGAAGAACCGTCATGATAAACAATGCCAACAAGTCTATTCTTTCACAGTGCTGGAGTGACTCTAGCTGATGGTGATGTTGGTGCTTGTGGCCTTGGAGGCTTTCACTTCTCCCCTACAGAACAAATGGCACCGTAAGCAAGCAGATCGAGTGTATCCTAGGACCTGAGCATTTTCCCATACGGGAAAGGAGTTACAGAGAAATATTTGGGCTTCACTTTAAACTTCACTTATGGTCTCTTTTGTCCTCTTCCTGTCCCCCTACCCTTCCACCCATGTCATCAGGGAAGGAACCAAAGGACCAGTTGCAGTTCTTTATCAGTCTCTCTCTCCCCAAAGGAAGATGGAAAAGTTTCAAGAATTCTCCTGCTGCAGCTCAGCGCTGCTGCTCTGTCAGCCAGAATTGGTACCTAAGAGGTTCAACCCTCTCAATCATCCTTCCTCCCACACTCTGTCTCTGCAGGCTGAGCTGCGGTAATTGAGAAAGCAAATTCAAAATGTACCATTTATGTTCACAAAGGTTAAGGAGCCTCCACAGGGTGCTGAGAACTTCCCTCTGCAAGTAAAATGCTGTTGCCTTGCTGAGAAAGGATGCCAGGCTTTGGCGACAGAAAAGAAATAATCAACAATAGGTGGGAGGTGTTTTCAGCAGGACTGGAAGCTGGGGGTCCAGGGGCCTGCAGCTGCTAAACTGATCTTTCTGTTTCTCACTTCTGTTGAACTGAAACAGAACTTTCAAAGGAAATGCAGGGTCCCTTATCTGTCACGGGGCTGTCGTCCCAGTTTGCAAAATCCTTTTCTCTTCCTCCTGTCCATTCCTCACAACTGCTTGCTGTGTTCGCTAAGTTTTAAGCTGAGAGAGAGAGAGGAAGAGAGAGAGAGGAAGAGAGAGGGAGGGAAGGCAAGAGGGAGGAGAGACAGAGAGATGCAGATACAGGGATTGAGAGAAAAGAGAGAGCCATAGAAATATAGAGAGGGAGAAAACAGAGCAAAGAGGAAAGGGGAATGGAGAGAGAAACTGGTCACAGATTTCCTTTCTGTGGGGGCGCGGGCTGGCCTCTCTGGGAACAATGCACTGAGTTGAGTTAGGCACCAATAAAACAGAGACCACTGACCCTGACTTATGTAAATACTACACTTGAAACCACAGAATATAAAAGATGGCTACTCTAGTTTAATCCCCAGCTATAAGAGATGAAATGAGAGGAAAATCCCAGAGCGATTTCTTGGTTTGTCTGGGGTCATCTAGTTAATGGCTGATGATGTCGTTTGTACAACTCTTGTAAGTTGCTTCAGGCCCTCGTGGGAAAAACAATCCAGGCCCCCAGCAGAAGAGGGTCTGGCACCAGGTACAGGTAAAGGCTGCATTCCAGACCAGTAGGCTGGTAATTTATACCAATTTGCTCTTGGTATTTCTAGTTCAGATAATAAGACCAAAATCAGGGTCTTACCCAGTCTTAATGCCATAGCCATCATATAGCAGATTAGACCTCATAAACCTGCTCGGGTTCTGGGCCAGTGTTTAAGGGGACAGGGAGAGTTGCACCTCATTAGGCTCATTGCAAACTAGAAATAATGGTAATGTTCAGGTTGTTTTGTGGACTAAATCTGGTAATGTACTAAAGTTATTTCCTGCTGGGCATAGTGGTGTATGCCTCTAATCCCAATGACTTGGGAGGCCAAGGCAGGAGGATTGCAAATTTGAGGATGGTCTCAGCAGTTTTGCAAGAATCTCATCAGCTGTTTCAAAAGAAGGGAATGTAGCTCAGTGATTAAGTACCCCTAGTTCCAATCCTCAGTACACAGACACAGAAAAAAAAGTGACATTCTATTTGTCAAGCTCTCTTCTAAGTCCTTAAATGAACGTATTCATTTATTAGTAAATTTTAATGATTTCACCTAGTTATTCTTGCCACTTTACCTGAGAAGAGATTGAGGTACAAAGAAGGCAAATAACTTGCCCCAGAGGTTAATTAATTCAATGTTTAACATTGAATTAATAAATGGAGGAGTTTAACAATTTTAATCCCAAAAATATTTCAAAAGAAGCCCAGCCCATTGTCATAGCCCCACACTGATATCTACATTTATGTGTAGTACTTAAGAAATACACACTGTCATTGGAGTCATGGTGACCCAGATTACAAATTGGGAACAGGCAAATCAGAGGTTGGTTAACATGTTCCCCTCCTTTTGCTTCTGGCTTCATTGGTCTAGATTATTGGAAGAATGAAGGCCATGGGAAGGGAGGAACTGGTCCATGGTTTGTGTATGGGCAGAGGTATGGGCCAGTCTGTATGCCAAGGTCACAAACTGCCACTCACCCTTGCCAACAAATGCTCCCAGCTCAACGGACTCAACGGATACCTTGCTGGGAACATGAACTCACCTGCTGGCCAGGGCACAGCAGACCCCTCCGATGCTGCCACGATTCTGAAATTCCTTAAGGGATAATAACCTTATTTTTTCTTGTTTTTCATGATATCTGAACTCACACTGTAAAGATATATTTGGTATGAAAAGATATATTTGGGGGATGGCAAGCTGAATCCAGAAGACGGAGAGATCAGGTGGAGGAGGGAGGGGGTCTATCATCTACCAAGACTTGCGGATTGAGAACATCTATCAATTGTCCCTAAAACAGCACCCGGGCAGGTGACAGATACACTGAATAGCAACACATATGGAAGAGAGAGAAAGAAAGGATGGTGGGAAAGGATGAGGGAGAGGAAGGGAAGAAGGTTAGCAATAGCAAATGTCCTATGTCTTGGCTTTTCCCAGAGGATTTCAAAGAGTTTAGCATCAGTTTATAAAATGCAAGGACAGTTTAAGACATGTCCAGGCTCTAGACCCCAGTCAAGCTTTCTATTCATTTAGGACAATAAGAAATCAATATCTTCTAGTGGTCCCTTTGCCGAATGCCCCAAAGATGCATAAACCCCAATTCTGTTCGTAATCACTTCAGAGAACACCTTCCACATGAGAGTAGCCTACACCTTTCCCAGGATCAGGGTCCGGGGTCAGATAATCCATCCTCATGAATCCATGGTTCTGCCCTTCATCCAAACCCCTCCCCCAGCCAGCTGCACCCTCTTCTGCAAGCACTTCACAACTATGACTATGCTTTGGGTTTACTAACCCTGGGCCCTGACAGTGCTTCATGGAGCGCCGACAGGTCCCCAGCCTGCAGCTGACAGTGCTTCCTCAACCATGCAGAGGAAAGAACAAATTTGGTATGATATTCAGCTACTCAGTCATCTGCCTCCACCTAACAGTCCAGCCCTTTCTCCCACCCCTGCCTCGCCCACCTAAGCATCCAGTCTCTCTCCCATCCCCTGCCCCTCTACCTACTGCTGCCTGCACTTCTACCTGATGGCTCAACATTATCTCCAACCCCCATGTCTATCTGATGTTGTATTCTTTTCTGCACCTGCATCCTCGACCCCATAGTCCAGGCCTACCCCAACCCCTCACAGCACCTGTTCCTGACAGTTCAGTGTCTCTTCCACCCCTGCGCCTGTTCCTGATACTCCCGCCCTGTGTCCTGACATTGCAACTTAACTGGGCTTCTCACTGAATATCAGACTCGACCCCCTCCCTCCTACCAACCATGGTGCTTCTGTTAATAATGCCCACTGTTGTTCATGTCCTGCATACTCTCTATTCTTGAAATTGTATCACCCACATGAGATCCATTTGGATCAGATCATCTCTTCCTATGTTCTCTGTTCATGGCTCGTTTTATTTACCTTGCTCAGTACTCAGCACCTTCTGTTTTGTTATGTGTCTTCTTGTGTATCTCTCCCCCACACACAAGATCGAGATGAATACGATGCCTCACATCCTTTTAACAAACCTTGAGCCCTTCCTCTCTGTCGGACTTCATCCTAGGTGCTGGGATTGTGAGGGACTGAGCCTGGTTCTACAAGACCTTATTGTATAATCTGATTATTTATGTGTTCCAACATCATCTGGGACATGCCTGAGACAGCTCCTTGGTACATTTTGTTGGATCTAATGAAAAGAGGAAGGCTAATTAGCTGGCTGAATGATCACTGTAGCTGAATAGGGGCAGAGTTTTAAAAAAATCTCCAGTGTTTCTCCCATATCAACAGCACCCCTAATTGGCTTAAAGCAAACATGCACATTTTCCTCAATAAGATGTCAGAGAATGCTACAGTGCACGTAGGTGTAATAACACAGTGCTCTGTCGATTCAAAGAGATTCTTTGACACTTTCATTTCAGGCAAAGATATTCATCAGGAAATGCACATCTTGTTTGGGATGTTTTATTTCTCTCTTTTCTCCGTCTTTTTTCACACCGTGGCTATATAACCTAAGTCAGTTTTTCTAGATGGAAGATTTGTTAATGTATGATTACATGTTTCATTCAGGAGATTTTATTAACAGCCCCTTTGGAGAGAGATTTCATAGAATGGTTTTTATTAGAGAATGTGAACCTTTGGAAGGTTTAGAATGACATCATCCAGGCTGATTGCCTGGGATTTTATTTGAAAGGTCTGCAACAGGTGCATTCATAATTGCACATATACGTAGCACACTCATTTGCACCCACATGTGTTCTTTTTTTTCTCCTGCTCTGCACACTGTAGTATGTTACGTCTCCCTTCTGAGAGCACTGAAGCCTCACGAGTCCCTCCTCATGCTTCTGCCTCCATCTAAGAGTAACTGGCCATCCCCATTCATTCCACAGCAGAAGTCCTCAGACTGGCAAGAGCTTAGCAGCTTCTACCAACCTCATCAGAGTGGCTCATTTTCGTTCGCATATTTTATTGTTATTGTTTTGATTCTTTTTATCAGCTCACTCTAAAAATCCAGGACCAATATTAGTATGTGGGGGAAAGTTGTTATTCCTCATACCCAGTATTTATGAAGGATATGAGAGCTTGAGTTTGTTTTAGAATACCCTAACTCCAAAAGATAGAAAAAAAGAAGCTTGTTAAAGGTAAATGATGGGTGCATGGAAATTTGTTCCCTATCAACTATACTCCAAATGGATCTTTAAAAATCACCATGATGAAAAGTTTAACAAAGGGATAATCTCTCTCTCTCTCTCTCTCTCTCTCTCTCTCACACGCACACACACACACACACACACATACCTGCATTTCCCCTTTCTGGTTTCATGTACATGGAACAACCTCTTAAGTACTCAATTCTCCATGTTTGTTCATAGGAGGAAGATTGTAGGGGAACATAGGACGTGAACATGTCAGTCCCCTGAAAGGAAATCCCCCAATATACATTATTGAATTGCGAGCCTGGTTTGATTCGATCACGTGATCCTCAGCCTCTTTCCTTCATGCTATCAGAAGACCCCTTGAAGTTCTGTGTCACCTTTGCTCTTTGCTGTGGTCCTTAAGGCACGATACATCTAGATGCAGCCTCCTCAAGGGAAGCAGGGACCAAATCTTTCCAACTGTGATGCCTCTCTTGGTCCATTTTTTCTTTTTAATTCTAAAAATGTTTCTTTTTTATTTATTTAATTTTTTTAAAGAGAGAGGGACAGTGAGAAAGAGAGAGAGAAAGAGAGAATCCATTTTATTTAGTGTTTCATGTGGACTTCATTGCTCCAACACCTTGTTGTGTACGTGGGACTGGGGTTCGGACCCATAGACTCACACATGCAAGACAAGCACCATAACTGCTGAGCCACTGCTTCAGCCCCCTAAAAATTATTCTTAAGGTGAGACCCATTTAGGTCAGAGATGAAAAGAGTAATGAGCATTTATCTGTACACACCATGTCACTGCGCTGGGCAGCAGAGGTGTAATCACAGATCAAACAGAGTGTCTGCTCTCAAGGAGAGCATGTTTCAGTAGGAATGAAGGGAAGGCAAAATGTAAGCTTATTACAGAGACTAAAAGCAACTCAGATGTTAGTGGAAGAGGAAAAAGAGTTTCCATGCATTAGATGTTCATGTGAAGGGCTTCTGAGGCACAAGAAGAACTAATCAATGCTGAGGAAGCCCCCTAGAAAGCAGAGGGGTCACGTGGATCCCAGACATGAATGGAATCAGAATCAAGGGAAGGGGGAGGAAGTGTTCAGGGACAGGGATGTGAGTGTCCAAAGGCAGAGGAACAGAAATGGGCAGAGGATGTAAGGGAAAAGACGGTTTTCTGCTTCATACAGTAACAAAACACACCTGTGCTCCTATTCCTGAAGACCATATCCAGCGTCCACCTGGCTTTTTGTAAATGACATTTATTACAACACTGTTGTGCTCATTTGCCTATGGATTGTCTGTGACCATTTGTGCACTTAAAAACAAAGCCAAGTTGTCTCAACAGAGAGTTTCTTAGTCTGAAAAGATTGGTGCATTTACTATCTAGCTCTTTCCAGAAAAAGCTTCTGATTCCTACTGTAGAGCAATATTTCTCAAACTTCAATGTCCCTGTGAAGTACTAAATGCGGATTCCAACTCAGTAAGTCCAGGTGGGCCTGAAATCCTGAATTCCTAAGAAGCTCCCAGTGGTGCTAATGCTACTAACAGCTACACATACTTGGAATAGCAGGCTCCAGAGACACCCTGGGCCCTCCGGGCTTGTTCTTCTGGAATCCCAGTCCATCAGAGGGCATCTGTGAGTTGTGAATATGGACAGAATTCATTTCTTTTTTCTTTCTTTCTTTTTTTTAAAGAGAGAAGGAAAGAGAGAGAGAGAGAGAATCAATTTTTATTGAGTTTTTCACATGGCTTTCATTGCTCTGACACTTAGTTGTGTAGTGGGTCCTGGGGTTTGAACCAGTGTACTCACGTATGCTATGCAAGTTCTGTAACCGCTGAGCCACCTCTCCAGCCCCAGAGAACTCATTTCTAAACTCAGCTTAACTTACTAAACTAAGACACATGCAGTTTTATAAATCCTAAGTAGCTTTTAATCATATCTTTCTTCTTCTTCAAAACAAGGCTATTCCATAGTCTCCACAAGAGCTCATTCAGTCCTGTGTCTGCATTTCAGTTCCTTTTATGGGGCCACCATGAACCCAGTCTCCATGGAGCTGCCACCAACTCCACCCCTCTCCTACCTGCAATTATTTGGTAATCAAACACATTTCCAAATGTAGTATCAAACTGAAAGAACCTCTCATAAAATATAAAAAGGGTAAATCCATGAATCTCTAGCTTGAACTGTAACAACTACAACAATGATGAAATTTGCACCGACCCCTTTCCCAAATCCTTATAACCTCGCAGTAAAATAAGGGGCGCTGTTCACTCTGCTGACTTGAGGTATGCTTTGCATGTTTTAGCCTGACGATACTAAGGTTGGGGCTGGGAATGTCTCCTGACTCTCTTTATTTTTAAATAAATAATTAAAACAAACTCGGATTTGGCAGACATTGAGTTTGAGAGAAAATTGTAAATCCTCTGGTATTCCAATGCATCTATTCTTGGCAAAGAACTGCCTGATTCTGCACCAAATAAATAAATAGTTGAATAAATAAATAAATATGTCTGTAAAAACAACCAAGCTTTAAAGGGTACTTTGGACATCAAATAGCTCTCAAGCAAATAACATTTAGATGAATTAACGCCAAATGACTCAGAAACATAAGGATTGAATTCCCACAGAACTTCACACATGGACTTTATACTTAATGTGTTCCAGAGAGCGGGTTACAATTTATCCGGAAAAATAGTTTACTCCCCATCATGTCTCCAGAGGGTTCCTGGTTCTCTAAGAACTCTGGGGCCAGGAATCAGCATTGAGAGTCCCTGCTCTGCTAAATGGTGTAGAATTTAGCGACAAGGTCACATGGAGCCAGGAGTCAGCCTTGGCTTTCTGATCTCACATCAAAGGCTTTCTTAAACATTCTGTGCAGCCCTGTGAATCAAGACCATCCCACTATTCCATTATTCTTGAATGGCCAATAATGAAAGATGCCCGGTGCGATTTGACCAAGACGTGTTGCTCCGTTTTCTGAGCTGCCGTGAAGTCACTGTCGTGGATATGTGTGTGGGCTCCACACGGTGACGGGCATGTCGAGTCCATTCCAGCAAATGGGGAATTTGCCGGAGGAGCTTGGCTTGCCTGGCAGTGTGTTCCTCAAGCTTTCCTGAGACGCTGAAGAGACTGAATATAAACACATGATTAGCGCACCCATGTGTGGTTTATGGAGCTGCATCCTGTCTCCCAAGGTGCTGCTCAGGGTAATCAGGAGCTGCTGCAGGATGTACTTCTTGACCAACTGCTGTAAGGAAGCTGGGGTGGGCCGGGCAGTCAGAAACACAGGAAGATTGGGAGGTGCAATCATCAATCTAAGGTCATGGACATTTCTCTATGAACACAGAAGAAAGAGAACAAAGGGTTGTGAGTGGGTGGGTTTGGACAAATTCATGTGTTCTACAAGCAAGGCTGTCGCTGCCCATCAAGTGTCCTTGTGCCACCTGGGAAAAGGTGCCCCTCTGGAAGGCCCAATGAGTAGAGCAGAGCCTGGGTCTATGTTCTACCTTCTGCACAGCCTCATGATACATGGAAAATCTATTTACACGTGCTCACAATGCATCTGGCTCTATTGTAAATATAACCTTATATTAACCATGTACTCTTAAAACAATCCAACCATGTGAGCATGATTTACAGCAAGTACAATAATTAGATTAACAGTATTATAAGTCTGGTTTTACTAATGGGGAAACCAAGGCAAGAAGCAGTTAAGATACATGAAAATACATACATCACTGTCTTCTGAGGAAAGGCTTCTCCTGCAGGGCCAAGCACACATTTAATCTGTACAGTCAGGTTAAAGAGACTACACAGACTAAGGCATGGATTCCACAATTTATATCAAGAAAAAATGTGCTAACCCCGTACGATCAATAGGCAAGTAAAATAAGGATCTTCAGACTACAGAAGAGTTAGAACAGAAAAGTTTAGCCAGGTGGTACAGATTGTAGATAGGTTAATGACCAGGAATTTGCTCAGAGGATTATGTAGGTTAAGTCCCACAATCTGCCATCTGCAATCTGGAGACCCAGGAAATATGGTATAGTTTGGACTGAGTCCAAACACCTGGGAACCTAGAGAGCTGGTGGTCCAAATCCTTGTTTGGAGGCAGGAGAAGATGTGAAATGTCCCAGCTCAAGTAGTTGAGCAGGCAAAAATGAAGCGGGGCAAATTCCCCCATCCCTCAATTTATGCTTTATCCAGGCCCTATGCAGATTAGATGGGGCCCACCCACCTGGAGAGGGCTGCATACCTTTCCTAGTCCACTGATTCAAATGCTAATCTTGTCCTTATACACCCTCAGAGACGCTCCAGAAAGAGTTTCATCTGGGAACCCCAGGACTCCAAGGTGCTATGGCTTGGATGAACATTTTCGAAATTCTAAGCTGACACATAGAACCAGTGTAGAACAGTTTCCGAAAAAGCAAGCCCCGGTGTAACCGTGGAGAGGGTTGTACTCAAATGTCCAGTGAATATGCTGGGTGTACGATCGTCATGCCTGTCATTGTATGGCAGCAGGTGTAAAAGTTGTTCCTTCTTAAGTTCTGTGCACGATCACTGAAGGTTAAATGCGCAGCTCAGGGTGACAATAGAGTAGCTTTCAAGATAATGCATCGCCCAAAAGAAAAAACAAGCAAACACCACAACTGAACAATGCACACCTTCTGGTCCGAATCAACTGAGAATAAAGACTGCCTGGGCATCCGGTCTATGGAAGAACGTGAACGCTCTGAATCTGAGTCTGGGCCTCTGTTCACCCATCCCATCCTCTGGGCATTCCCTGGTGCATCACGGGATGTCCCATTTAGTGACTTGGCCTCGACTCACTTCTTGGAATGTTCTTCTTGTCCACCCAGCAAGCTGCTCCTCCTTCCTCAGAGGACTCCCCCATCAGCACCGAAATGTTCTCTGACTCCCCCAAGACCTTCCTTCGAAGGCAGGCTCCCCCTCTCCATGTGCCCCTTCATTACAACAATGTTGATTTAGCATTAAAAATGCAGGCTTTGGAGTCAGGGGGCATCTTCCACCTGGGCTTGTTCACATCCTCAGCTGATGTTTCCCCAGGCAGATATGATGACAGTGGCGATCTTGTGGTGGAGAAAGATCGGAGGTACACTCGGGGAAAACCTGGAAAACGTCCAGTTGGCTTTCCCACATATATCACACACCGGGTTGTAGCTGTCTCTGTATTGTTGCTCTTTGAGGCCGAAATCATACCTTGTCACCTCAGATTCGGGGGCGCTTAGTGGAGTATCCATAAGGAGAAGGCCCTCAGTAAATATGTATTAAATAAGAGATGAATAAGCATCAGAGCAGTCAAGAATCTCAGAGAGGATCTCATCTAACTTTTAGCCATGCGTATAAGGACCCCGTTTTATAATCCAAATGTGATGGTCCCCACAAATTCATAGATATTTAGAATACCTGCAGATGGACCAAAAACCAAGATACTATGGATGGAAGAAACATTCTCAAAAACTCTGGTTCCTACCTGGGGCTTACAAGCCCTAGTTTGGGACCAAGTCTGAGGCCACAGATCCAATTCAACTCCTGCATTTGCAAGATAGAGTCAAGATAGAAAATAAGTATTTTTAGAGTTGTAGATCAACTGGCAATAGAGCCTGAATAAGAAATTGCATCTCTTGAGACTGTGAACTGGCCCTCAGAGAACTGGCTCTCTTCCAGGAGAAGCCTAGCTACCTTGTATTATCAAATCCTTGAGAGAAGCACAAAGCTGTGTGTGACCAAGAGCTGACGGTGAGCCCAAATCTCCAAGAGCAGTTGGAGTTCAGCCGGGTGATAGTGTTTGTTCTGGGGATTTCTAGAGCACACCTCTGGGAACTGAATTGCTTTTGAAATATTTTTTTTATTAGAAGTATATAGAGATACAGTTGAGGGGGAAGCATTATCAAAACAGTAGCAATCAATGTATATAAACTTTGTTATCCAGGGGTAATGCGAAAACATGGATGACCACCTTGGGTTTCACCTGTTGCAGTTTCCCCCAGAAGAACTCACGTGTTAAATGGGTATCTCGTGGAGGAATGACATTGGCTTCTGGGATGGTTCCCCCATCTTCCCACTCTCCAGTCTCCTATGAGTTCTTCATACACCCTCCCTCATCCCCATCCCCTTCCCTATACCTCCAAGCATCCTAGAGAGCCATCCCCCTATTACTCTGAGAGTCATTCAATTTGAAGTTTTGTTAGCTTAGCCATCTTGCCCTACTGCTTCCCCATGTATTCTAGCATCCACAGATGAGAGAAACCATTCAGCCCTTGAGTCTGTGAGATTGGGAGACTTCACTAAGCATAATTCTATCCATCTCCATCCATAACGAGAATCCAGCTTTTGAAATATTTAGAGCATTTGTGAACTGCTGAGCATTATTAAGTTGGTTTGTCTTGCTTTTAACTTCTCTGGGTCCTGAAAGAATTATGTTTTAGCCTTTGGAACTGTTGTGTGAAAAGGGAGGAGGTGGATAAAGAGGTACGAGATGGATTCAGAGGCACCATTTTCAGTGGGCTCAATTGGCATTTCTGTCTCCATGCAACGGATCTTTCATCCATTCAGAATCTCACCCCTGCCTTGGTGTACGTCAACAGCATAGAGCTGGGACGCGCAGTAGTGCAGTAGCCGGGTGCTGTTCACGGACTGGAGTGCGGACTTCGCTCAAGGGTAGAGCAGATTACAGAGGCTGTTTGTTGCTGGAGGCCGTGTAGAGTCTGCAGGGCTGTGACAGTTGTCCTTGCAAGAAAGTAAGGATGAGTTTGAACCAAGGCAGAGGCAGAAGAGCAGACAGGGAGTGGACAGAGCTAAAAGAGGGGTAAGCTCTCCGAGGGAAGAGCATGGGGCTGTTCTGCCAGGTGAATGCAGACGTTGAGAAAGAGCACAGAATAAAAAATAATACCCTTGCCCAAGGTCACTCAGCGTGCCCAAGTACGGGAGCCTTGTGAATCAGGCAGGTATCTGGGGGACCCTGGGAGCCTCCTTGGCTTTTTTCTGCATCCTAACCCCACTTGCATCAGGTGCGTGGAATATTCCAGAAGCCTCCAGAAGCTTCAGAGGTGGGAATTTTATTATTTCCTTTCTCTTGGCTTCATTTGAACCTCATCTGTCAGGGCCTCTGTGCCCCCATCAGAGACTTGACATGGGGCTGGGTTAACAACACAACGTCTAGCCAACATTTATTGAGTGCTACGTATTCCCCATTTATTATCGTATTTGATCCTCACAGGATTCTCTGAAGCAGATATGATCCCCATTTTACAGATCATAAAATGAAGCACCCCAGAGGTGAAGTGTCAGGATCAGAACCCAGGCCACTGGATTCTGCAAACCCCATTCCACACCTCTCCCCAGAGCAGTGATTGCGGGTGACTCTCACCCACTCTGGCATTTCTGCTCATACATGGGTACCTCCCTCTGTCCTTCACAGTAGCCTGAGGCTCATTTTTAATGATTTGAAATGATCAATATTGAAAGGAATTTCCTTAAAGTCACATTATTCCCAAAAATATCATGGCAGACTGGGATTGAAAGAACTAACACTTGCTGAATGTTCACTATGTTCCTTCACGCTTACGTACACTGACCTATTTAAACACTAGCAGGAAGCTGGGCTCTGAGGCACACACTTGTAACCCCAGCCACTCGGGAGGCTGAGGCAGGATCACAAGTTCGAGGCCAATCTCAGCAACTTAGTGAGGCCCCGTCTCAAAATTTTAAAAAATATAAAAAGGCTGGAGGGGTAGCTCAATCGTAGAGCACCCCCATGTTCAATCCCTGGTACACCCCCAAAATGATTGTAAATCCTAGAAAGTGGATACTGTTTTCATTAACTCTATTTTATAGATGAAAAAAAAATGAAGCTCCAGAAATCACACAGCAACTCAGGGACATGTTTGAGATTCGACCCCTGAAGTTGTCTGCAAAATTCATACTTTTCTCCACCACGCTCTGCTGTAAGACAGGTAAGCCCTAAAGGGCTCGTGGTTGTGTTGAAAACATTTATGCATGATTAAAAGCCAAAGGAAACGGATCCTAAAATATATAAGCAAATGGGAACACCAAGGAAGAGCAAAGGTTAGGCAAGATTTGAACAGATGAGAGGCATTCGGATGCAGAGGTCAGGCTGAGAAAATGCAGTAGGAAGCAAAGCTTACTACCTGCAGGGCGGGAGAGTTCTACGGGGACACGGGTGAGCTGTGGCTCAGAAGGAAACTTGAGCCCTTTGGTTATCAGGCTAGGAAATGTGATCTTTTTCATAATCTTTTATGAAGAAAAGAAATGGCACAGTACAGGCTGTGTTCTGCGGGGACATCAAGGCTTGGTTTCTTCATCTGAGAAGTCAGAGCTGGTAATAAACCTTACAGCATCACCAACCAACGTACGGGAAGGGTCAGGCTTGGTGCCTGGAGTGCCATGAGAGTGCAATCAATGACAATTATTCCCCTGACTGTGGGTCAAGGCATGAATTGTGTAGGTAGAAACTTGTCACTGAGGGGCTGCACTAAAGGGCAGATGCTGTAGGAAGAGGAAGGACAGTCCACATATTAGGAGGGGGACAATTATACGTGCCAGGTGGCTCTAACTTTCCAGCTCAACTGGAAAGGAAAGAGGTGAAAAAGTCGGGAAAGACAGAGAACAATGCCTTAGTCTAGTTGCCATTGCTCTATCAGAGTACCTGAGACCCAGTCACTGATAAAGACAAAAAGTTTATTTGGGCTCATAGTTCTAGAGACTGGAAATTCCAGGAACATAGCTCTGGTGACGGCTGGATGCTGCTTCAGCTCATGGCAGAAAGCAGAAGAACATGGGGATGACCTTGCATCATCCTACAGGCCAAAGGTCCTGTTCCCCATCGTTTCTTCAGGACCCCAAGACTGTCTGCAACATAGCAAGACTCAGGATTTCCTAGTGAATGGTGTGAAGCAGTGTTAGAGTCGAGAAATATAAATACACTTGCATACGGGAATAAATGAAGCTATAGCTCTGGATGTAGTCTGAGAATGGATGTGGAGAAGAGGAGAAGGTTAAGACACAATCCTTGGAAACCTCCATTGGAGGAGGCAGGAATGAGACCCAGAGATGGAAAAAGAGTCAAGATGCAGATGGGCCCTGAAGACCAATGAGAGAAGGTGCTACGGTTTGATGCCGTTGCTCCGCAAAGGCTCATGTGCTGGAAGATTGGTCCCCAGGGTAATGTTCCTGACAGGTGGCGAAGCCATTAGGTCAGGTTGAGGACAGGTTGATGAGGCTGGGCTCTAGGACTGATGGATGTGGCATCTGGACGCTGTTTGTGTCCCATTCCTTTTTGGGTTTTGTCTTTTCCTGCTCTGTTCCCCTCCCTCCTGCGGATGGTAATTCTCTTTTCTCTGGTACAGTCCCTAGGGTCATCAGGGACCGTCTTATACCATTACCGTATATAGAGAGGTCTTCCTGTGCCTCCACCCACACCCACATTCACACAAACGTTCATGCACACACACATGCACAAACACACTCTCAGCAAATCATGAACACTTAAGAGCGGGCAACAGGTGCCATTCCATACCCTTTATTTCCCAATACTTCCCAGAGAGCTATCCTTGATGTCTATTTATGGGTTTTATATCACTTTTCATTTCTTTTCTGTACATTTCTAAGTTATCATAAACTTTCAAACAAAGGATCATATATACACAGGGATGAGCATCATGGTTCATTCCAGAAAATGACAGAGCTGGATTGTTAAAATCTTGGAATTTCTTACGCGTGAAAAATCATCATTGGTGCTAATACATCATTCATACATTCACTTATTCATTCATTCACAAAATGGTGCTGAATCTTATGATTGGCAGTCACTGTGTGTAACACACACACACATGCACACCTCTGCTCTCTAGTAACTCAGTTATGAAAAAAGATAGGCTAATCATAAATAAATTATTATAAGATGGCTTAACATATAAGCATGCTAGATAAAGGAGCTACTGGGATTGTTTGATAACTAAGCAAGTGTTCCAGGAGAGTCAGTCCCCAAGGAAGAGAGGAACATCCTTCTACTGGAGAGCTTGTTGTCATTCTAACTTCACTCCTTCAACCCACCCAGAGACAAGAGCACCACGGACTTTCCTGCCTATCTGGAGGTTGGAGCAAGACTGCCAGGCATCCCTGTGAATACAGAATTCTCTAGAATCTCCATGTGTTGGGTGCAGATGGTCCCATAGTGCAGAAGTGCTCTCTTCTGGCTCTGGAGTAGCCTTTCCTCATTCATCGGGTGCCTCTGCAGAAACCCTCCTTGGGGGCTCTGCCCTCAGGCATCTGTCTGAACCCTTTGCAGGCTCTCAGAATGCTGAGGAATTTATTAACCTGGGTGTTCATGTGCGCGATTAGCGTTCGGCCCATTTAAGGGGAGACTCCTGCGTGCCTTTGATCAGAGAATTCCTATTGTCTGGAAAATTGGATTTCTAGAAAGCTGAAGCAGGGTATGTTTGAGGTTTTGCCTACATATTCCACTTTGAAGTCTGGAATTGTGGTCTGGCTTTAGAAATGAAGAAGATGGATAATCTTGCTGTCTCTCTTTGCCACCCCTTTCAAAGTTTGTTTAATGAATCATCTGACCAGAAGAATTATTGTTTGGAAGTTTTTCTTACATGAACACAGCCCTTTGTGGGTGGCTTCGTTCCTAGAAAAGATGCTGTTCTTTATCTCCACACTTGTAGGAGTGGAAAATGAAGGGGCACTTCTTATCTGATGGCGGCAGGGACAGCAGACAGAGGAATACAGGTGTTTGACAGCTGGTCACATAAAACCTTATCCAAGGATCCCTCATAGGTGATCTGCCTTGGCCTCAAGATGCCATCTTATGATAAAATAAATTACAGATTATATGTACATATATATATATATATATATATATATACGTATACGTTTATGTATATATATTATCATGTTGAAATATCATTGAAATTTTTGTTCGCTTGCTTAAAAGCTCCAAAAATCTGACTTCCTCCTAAGAATGAAAGAAATGATTTAAAGTTAGAAGGTCGCTCTCACTGCTCATGCCCCCTTTCAGAGACCAGTGCTCCAGTAATAATTTTATTGCTACAGAATTCTCACTGAATACCTGCTCACTAACCACTTAACATATTTAATATTCAGTGTTCTAAACAACACTTTGGGGAGGTGGAGGAGTGTGCCCATTTTACTGATGAATAACTTGAGAGAACGAGATTAGGCAACTTCCCAGGGCCAGGCAACCAGAGGAGCTGCTGAATTTCAACTTTTTTTTTTTTTTAAAGAGAGAAGGACAGTGGGGGGCGGGGGGAGAGAACAATTTTTTATTTAGTTTTCCTTGTGCCTTTCATTGCTCCAAGACTTTGTTTTGTACGTGATCCTGGGGTTTGAACTGACATACTCATGCATGCCGGGAAAGTGCAGTAACCGCTGAGCCACTGCTGCAGCCCCTGAATTTCAACTCTTAAATGATACATCTGCTGTTCCCAAATCGGTGGGTTGCTCCCCAGAAAAGAGGCAGAGCCTGCCTAAGCCTGGCTTCTTAAATCAACTGAAACCCAAACTGTAGAGCTGGGCTATATGTCGGAACCAAATAACATAGACAATACAGGATTTCCGTCACTAGATCAGATCCCAAACACGATGGGCTCAGAGACACACCTCACCCAGGGAAGCCCCTTAGCAGGACTGGTGACACAGTGGGGGAAGGGGAGTACCACCCACCCGGTGGAGTTGTTCATTGCAGTCACTTACACCTAACAAGGGTATGGTCAAGGAAGGGCTGCAAGGACCATGGGCCAGAAGATTCCGTACCCTAGTGATGGCTCAGTGGTTGTAGTTTGTGGTGTTTGCATGGTGATAAAATCACCCAGTGATGCCACAGTTCTCAGAACCTGTCCTCCAGCAGTGCGTGACTGTATTTGGACCTGATCATTCCCTCTCTGCAGAGACTGTCAAGATTCTGAGGAAAGTGGACTCATAAGGAATGACACATACTAAAAACACATTCAGCAGTCATTTAAAAAAAAATAGATTAGTGGGAGGGTTAGGGGCTGTGGAGCGTGAGGCAAGAAAGTTTGGTTCCAAGTTGGTTTCAGACCAGTGTGCAGCTCCAGAAGATTCTCCCTCCTCCGCCCACTCTTCCTCCTCCTCTTCTCCTCTCCTCCCTCCCCACCCTGCCAGCCTCCTCTGCGATTCCTAAGCAGCTGGAGACTCTCCCAGCCAGCCAGGTGCGTTCCCCAGCCTTTCCCCTTCCTTCCGCGGGTCCCTCTTCAGTTCGGGGAAATCAAGACCTTTTCTTGAGCTCCCCAAACTCAGCTCCCGCTATTCCTCTCCTTCAAGAATTCCTGGCTGCTTTGAACACACACCAAAAGGAAGAAGGGAGGGAGTTCATGCCAGAATGCCTGGCAGCTGAGGATGGCGCGTGGGTGCTTCCTGTTCTAATAAGCTGAATACTTTGCAGCTTTCCACCTTCTCCTCGTCTGTTTTTTTTTTTAAGGGAGAGGGACAGAGAGAGAGAGAGAGAGAGAGAATCAATTTTCCTTAGTTTTTCATGTGGCTTTCATTAGTCCGACACTTTGTAGTGTACGTGGTACTGGGGTTCGTACCCGCATCCTCATGCATGCCACCAAGTGCCGTAACCGCTGAGCCATCACTCCAGCCCCCTGCCTCCTCCTTGTAACCATGGACTGTGGCTCCTGGGCTTCCCTCCTTTCCCCTAACTGAAACCCTACCAGCTTGGCCAAGCACTCCTACCCTCCTTCCCTCACTCGATCCCTGATCTTTCTAATGTGGCCTCATCCATCCATGGGATGCCACCAAAGGAGGAATTCTCCAACTCCAAGAGCTCAGAGCTACTAGCTGTGTTGTTTCGCTTATTCCTACCTTCACTTGCCAAATGCTTTCAACAAACATCAATCAAGCCCACTGTGTGCCAGGCATTATTCTCAGTGACACAGTTACAAAGGTAGATACGACACTGTTCCCAACCACAGGAATTATACTGCTATGATCTGAATGTGAGTAATGGGCCCTCAACTGACATTAGGTCTTCTGGCTCCTTGAACTTAGACATCCCAGCCTCCACAATTATCAGAAATAAATTTATCTCCCTTATAGATTACCCAGTCTCAGATACTTTGTTATAGCAGCACAACAGAGATTAATACACATGTTCTTTAATAGAAACATTTTTAAAGGAAATCCAAAACTTCACAAACTATTCCTAAGTTAGCATTTTATAACTAATCATAAATTTTAAAAACTGCAAGTCATCCAAAAGGAGTTATATTTAACCATTAAAAAGCTATGAATTGAAAGCGTTTTTAAAAAGTTTTTCCAAAGCGTGTGACGATTTAATTAGTCTTGTGTTCTAAGAAAAAAGCCATTCAGTTATCTAGAAAATCCACCCATCCAGAATGACTCCATATTGGTCAGTTTTGCCATAGTTAACAACTGTGAAACCTCAGTGATTTGTCACATGTCACAATGTGTTATTGTCAACTGTACTCACTATCATGTGCAATTGAAATGAGAATCTTCCCTCTCACTTAACTACAACTCTATGTCCTTCCTGTTTATTGTCAATTCCCCCCCACACACACACACACAGGTTGGTGACACAGATGTATTTGCATGCTCCATTCACCAATGTATCCCAACTGCTGACAACAGTGTCCAGCGCAACGTAGGTGTTCAATAATCATGACATGAACGATCGATTGAGCCCCGATCTTCATCCCTTGAAGCATAAACTTGAACAGAATTTTATAAGGTCATTAGGTTACTTCCTTTATCATTTCACTTGCTTTTCAAATGACAGTTGTGAAAAATTAGTTTTGTGTTGGAAATATTCCTATATAAATCCTTCATTCATCATGCCTGGGTAAACAGTAGTATCCAAAGTAGTATCAATTTCCCGTGGTAGCAAAAAATCGGTGTTTTCAGCAGCATTGTGTACCATTTGGGTGACTGATGTCAAATAATGTCAATTCTCCCATTTTACCATCACATTGTTGAGCATGAGTTCAGCTATTCCCTTGCAGTTTAATCATCTTTACCCTAATCTGTTTAGCCACCCATTCCCACCGGGCTATTCAAGTGCTAACTGGATGTCAGATAGAGGAGGAAAAGTTTATTTTGGCTCAGGGTTTCAGAGTGGGCAGACTCCACTGCTCTGGGCCTGAGGCGAGGCGGAGCATCATGGTGGAAGGGGATGTTGGAGAAAGGAGCAAGGACCAGGTTGCACGGAGGGTCATGTAAGGCTTTGCACACAATAACAGTTCATTCTGGGACCAACTGGGCTTGAAATCCCTTCACCTGCTGGCAGGGTGACCCTTATTCAGCAAATTGTTTAAATTCCCAAGCCTCAATCTCTTCATCTGTAAAATTGGGATAAAAACAGGGCTACGTTACAGGGCTGTCGGAAGACTAAGTAAGATGGCACGTGTAGGGCTGCTGTTAGCAAGCCTGTCAATCACCTGCAGGTGAGATGTAAAGAATGCATGAAAGAGACGCACTTTCCCTAGAGAGTTACTAGCTTCTCATTAAATGTGTATGCCACAAGTCCACATATAATGCATATGCAATATTGTGCTCCCACAAACCCCCAAACTTTGGAATAAAGTGCTGAGAACATCCATCTCCTTCTATGTTGCAAAGTTCAGGTGACATGGGAGGGGATGCAGTTTCACTCAGTTTGAACTTTCTCGATTAAACTGGTCATCTTTGCCAAAGGATTGCACTGGAGCAAACTGTCTTGTTAAAATGGAAAGGCCCAGGACAGGGTCCAGCTCACGCATCAGCTGATGCATTTAGTGGGCTTTTACCTTATGTAGAGGATAGACCACGCAAGCATCATGGCTTTGCCTGGATAGAGGCTCTTCAGAGCTGGGTCTGATCAGGACCGTGCTGTGCCAGAGGAGAGAGGTGAAAGATATACACCCACGTGGGTTCGTAACTACTTGGGGGTGTTTTGGACTCTGTTGCAAAATCTTCAAGCATAGGCTAGGGTTTGCTTGTTAAAGTAACAGCATCTGTTAAAATGCTCCACTCTCGTTGACTTCATCTGGAGTTTGTGGCCAAGCAGAGCAGAACAATGGCAGCCTCTGCTTCACACGAATTTACAGACAGGCTTTTTCCTTTCCGTGGAGACGGGGCAGGATGAGAAAGTGCTTATTCAAGGAGACGTGAGCATGCATACGTGCTTGTTGTGTGTCTGCTCAGGGAACACACAGCGTGCGGGAGGAGAAGCGCAGATGAGGCATGGCCACCCGTATGGAGCAGGGCAGCTTCCGCAGGGGACATGGATGATGCCGGCAACGAGGACAGGCTTCCTCAGGACGCTGACCCAGGTTGTGGTGATGGACTCCAGGGACGAACCAGACTTACTTAACCTGACCTTGAAGTGTTGCTGGGATTGCTCAGGGCAAAGAAGACAGACAGAGGCTTCCAGAAAAGGAAGAGAGAAAGAACAGTCTTGACAGAGACGTCCAGACGGTGCTCTAAACCTGACCATGACATGGGTACGGTAGTCCCCCTTGTCCTGGGAGGATGCATTCCAAGGCCCCAAGTGAATACCTAAAGCCAGAGCCCAAAATGGTCACCTGCCATGGAAGGACAGGGACACATTCTGAGAACAGTGTCATTAGGCGATATCGTTCTGTGAGCATCATAGTGTTGGGTTGCACAGAGACACTTCTGACGTCCATCATGGGGCTGTGTGTGATCACACCCATCCATTGTTGACAGAGATGTCATTACGTGGCACATGGCTTTACTGGTTTTTCCTACCCAAACATACCTGCAGTAGAGTTTAACTTATAAATTAGACACGGTAAGAGATTAAGAACAAGAACAATAAAACAGAATTATAACAATACACTGTCATCAAAGTTATTTAAAACTTATGAATTGTTATTTCTGGAACTTTCTATCAAATATTTTTGGACCATGGTTGCCAGCAAGTTACTGAAACAACATAAAGTAAAACTACAGATAAGAGGACTATTATATTTGAGTCCCTACTATACGCTGGATTGTGTAAGGCTCTTTGTAAATGTGATCCTGTCTCCTCCTCTAAGCTGAGTTTTACAGGTGAGGAAACCTGAGCCCTGGGCTGTCAAAGGATTTCACAGCCAGTCAGGTAGAAAGTCAAGGTCAAAAGTGTCACCAGACTCCAGAACCTGCATGCTCTGCGTTGCACATGCAAATGTTACCTAGGCTTAAGAAGCTGAAAATTTTAATCTTATAACTTTTATCCATCAATAGGGAAAAAAAACGATGCTTTAAGACTCACCAGCTCTTCCTAGCTCTATAAAGTCTCCACCAGCATTGCTGCATGAATGACAATTAATAGTCAAATGGCTTAAAATTTAGCAGGCAGCAAAATAAGTTACAGAGTGGAGAACAAGTCCCCGGACAGGATTTAGATGCATGCACGATGGCCCTGTGGTCACATGGAAAATGACGTTTTAGGCTCATACTTTGGTGGCCCCTCCCCCTGTGTTAGAACCTGCAGTGCCCCTGCTCTCTGCACCATTACCGTGTGGCTTATATTTTTCAACCAATCCATCAGCTTCTATTTTCCAGCCCTCAGATTGACCAAAGCAAAGAAGCAGTTTGCTTTGTCTTTCCTCTTCTCCCACCCTTACTACAGGTGTGGCTTCTCCCGCAGGACAAATGGCAAGGTCCTCTCCGCCCAGGTAGCTCACCCAAGGCTGACACCTTTGCTAAGTCAGGAGACACAGGGGCCTCCAGACTCAGCAGAGCAGCCCTGTTGTTCAAGAAGAGGAGAATCCAGAAGCCCCACCTCTATTTATTTGAGGTCAATTTTACCTTCTGCTGAGCTGGGGCAAAGGAGTGGAGACACCCCAGGATGAGGACACCCTGGCTGTCAATCAGCTCACAGTAATGACAGCTTGCAGGGGGCGGGTGCCTGCTCTACGCTGGGATTTGTACTGAAGCCCTTTCCGTTCACTTTTCAATCTCTATCGCCATCTCGTGGCTACCTTCAGTATTGCGGCTGGGTGATTGGGCAAAGGCTGGCAAATTCACTCCTTGGCATGCTCTTGTAAGGGTTCTGACATCGCAGACACGCACAGGAAAGCAGGCTGGTAACAGAACTTATTCTTATGAGTGTTATTGTAGTTATTATTTATGGCACTTTAATCCTCAGCAGCCAGGCACGTCATTGACAGGTATTGAGGGCTGTAGACTTTCTGCCCCATAAGCTAACCTTTGTGCCCAGCCGTGATGTCACTTCAAGCACACACCAGGGCTAGACAAGCCCTGCTATATGACAGTCAATTTATGTGCTACCATTGGAGTTGAGAGACACCTGAGAAACAGAATCAAGTATATATCTTGCCATACTTTATATTACATAAGTAATAGACACCCAGCATTAGGGAAATCCAAAAAAAGGACAGAAAATTAAAATTATATTTGAGACTATCACACACAGAGATAATTGTCACAACTGAAATTTTCATGTTTATCCTTCCACATTTTATGTATATGTTATAAAAGCAATGTAATATGCAAGGTGTTAGAAAAAATATTTACTTCATATGTTTGCTGGGTTTTTATAGGTGTATGGTTTGTTCAGTACTGGGATTGGACCCAGGGATGCTTTATCCCTGAGTGAAATACCCATCCCTTTGGGGTCTTTTTGTTTTATTTTCTGAGACAGGGTTTCACTAAGTTTCTGAGGCTGACCTCAAACTTGCAATCCTCCTGCCTCAGCCTCCCAAGTTGCTGGGACTGCAGGTATGCACAAATACACCCAGTTATATGCTGTCTTTAAACCACCTCTTATTGACTTCTACATCCCTAAAGCCTTATTTAACACAAAAGAGGCTTTTCCTGAAGACTTCTTAAATAAATGAATATAAATAACCCTATCTGTGTAGTTGTTTCTAATATCTGCATAATATTTCATTCTTAGGGTATCCCCTATATATTTAACTAATCTTCTCTTTCCAATATTATGTTTTTATTTTATTGTGAGCAGGACCATAATAAATCAAGCTTTATGAGTTTTACTGCATGGTAGCATGGGAAGGGGTCCCTCGGTCACCCTTGTGCTTGTGAGACCAGCTGTGATGATGGTGGCCACTGTTTTAAATAAATAAAAGCTTTGCTACATTCCTCAAATTTTATCCATCAAAGCGAGGCCAAGGCGACACCATCTTCATCAGAACTTTAAATCCACGATCCTCAGCCTGTCAGCAAATTAGAACTTCCTGGGGGAATCTTAGAAATAGGGCTGCCCAGCTCCCACGGCTCCGAGATTCCTACTTAATTGGTCTGGGTAGATCTCAGCTGGGGGTATTTTCCAGAACCCCCAAGTACAGCAGTCCCCCCTGATCCTTGGTTCTGCCTTCTATGGTTTCACTTACCCAGGGTCTACTGTGCTCCACAAATATTAAATAGAAAATTCCAGAACATAATAATCTATTAATTATAAACTATGGGGGCTGGCACAGTGGCTCAGTGGTTAAGTGCTTGCCTGAAATGCATGAGGACACAGGTTCAAACCCCAGCACCAAGTGCACAACTTAAGTGTTGGAACAACAAAAGCCACATGAAAAAAAAAAGAAACTAAATAAAATTAATCCTCCCCCCCCCTCTGTCCCACTGTCCCTGTTTATATGTATGTACATATAAGCCATGTGCTTTTCTCTCTACTATGGAGCCAGGACTGAGAAACTCAGCTTCAGATGGCATTGCCCATAGAATTCATGTCAGGCGGACCTCACTAGAGTACTGTGTACGGCTCAAGTTAAACATAGTGCTGGGGCTGGGGCGGTGGCTCAGCGGTAGAGCACTTGCCTGGCATATGCAAGGATGCGGGTTCAATCCCCAGCACCACTTGCACAACTAAGTAGAGGAAAACAAAACCCAGATGAAAAAGTTTTTTAAAAACAAACTCTCTTTAAGAAAAAAAAAGGGTTAACAGCTCTAAATGTTTCGTAGCTTCTCAGATGCAAGTTGCAAACTCTGTCTCCTGCTGCTAATTAAAACCCCCACCCACTATTTGAAGGAATAACAGCAGAATTCTTGCAACTAGAGTAGGTACCTATTAGACACCGTGCCAATGCCGCAATGGCCTTCGAGTCCATCAGCCGTAACCTTGCATGCAAACCTGGCGCTGTCATAACAGAGTAAACCTGGCAGGCACCGACTTGGACTCAACGCGAGCACCAGCGTAAGCTGCAAGTGTGGGGCGGAAGGCTTCAATTGTGGACTAGGGAGTTTCTCCTCTCTGATTCTTTTTTCTTTCTTTTTTCTTTCTTTTTTTGAGAGAGAAGGACAGTGAGAGAGAGAGAGGGAGAGACAATGAGAATCATTTTTATTGAGTTTTTCACATGGCTTTCATTGCTCTGTGCTCTAGCTGTGTGCGTGGGTGCTGGGGTTTGAACTCGCGTACTTGCACGTGCCAGGCAAGAGCTGTAACCACCAAGCCACTGCTCCAGCCCCTCCTCTCTGACTCTTTAGAAAGCCAATCACAAATTCCTCTTTGCCCCAGCACCATGTGTTCGTATTTTTGTTTGGTTGTTTGGGTTTTTTGTTTGTTTGTTTGTTTGTTTACCAGACTTCCAAGCAGTACCCTGCGAACTGAGCACACCCAGGTCACCACCCCGCCCTCTCTGTGGTCCAATTAACTGCTGCACAGGCGACTGGCATCCAACCAGCCCCATGGGGTGGAAAATGAGATAGGGGCTTTGGGTGTGGTCCCCACTTCCTGGGAGATTCTAGCTGCAAATAACAGTGAACCTTCGGTGCTGAAAGCCATTCTAAACGCGTTGCTTTGGGGAATCAAGCGTCTGCTTTAGAAAACAGTGCTGAACTGACAATTCCTTGAGTCTTTCTTCCCAGTGGTTCGGTGTGTGCAGTCCTTTCGTGTCTTTAGAGGTCTTCCTGTGCTTTTAGCCCACTGTTTGGAAGGGCAGGCAGGTCTTTCTAGAGAACCGAAAAGTCAGTTCTCCACCTGCAACGTCCTGAGGGTAGAATTCGAAGTCAGGTACCTGGGTCTTCTATGGACGCCCTCCTGATGCTACAGCTCAGTCCCCAGGACACCTTCTGGAACGTGCCAGGAGGAACTCCACCCAGATCCAAAGCAGGCGTGGGGACGTTGGACTAAATTGAAAGTTCCAAATCAGGAAAAACACGTGTATTCTTTCTGAAGCCCTTTTCTGAATATAACAGCTTGAATTAAATAATAAACCAGAGTCTTGGCCAGCGTTGGTTTCTGTGCCCCGTCATTAGATAGCGGACTCTGAAAATCTCTCACCACACTTTATCGCACTTCAGCTCCTGTGAGGAGTGTCTGCAATGCCTATGCACTGTGAGAAGTGATCCCGAGGAACACATTCATTCTTGCAGTGCAGAAAGTTAATCCCACTGTGGAGCTAGCTCTTTCCATTCACATTACACCTGGCCCGTTCCGCCCGCCCGTGCTAATCCAGCCTCCATCAGTCCCTTGTGCTCTTACTGCCACCATATGGGATCGCCCTAACCGCCTGCTCAGCTGCACACGCACACTTCACCTGACCCAAGGTCTCCACTTCCTCACCTTCGTTTGTATCAGCCTGACTTCAGCCTCTCCCACTCACTAAATCCCCTCCAGTCCCATCACCCTTTCTGTCTTTGCTCCAAGTGCAGTGGGCACTTTGCAGCCTCCATTCTACTGGAATGGAGTAGGGGGCAGCATCTGGCATTGGGAGCTTCCTTTCCTCTTGAAATATCTGTCTTGGACTTCAGGCCACCACATTCTCTTGGATGTTTTCTCCTGCCTCTCTGTCTTTGCCTCCTCTCCCTCCTCCTGCTCCACTACACCTAGTGTCCCCCAGCTCCGGTGGTGCCCTGGACCCTTGCTCTGTTCTCTGCAGCTCCTTGGTGGGAGGGGCTCATCCTCTCCCACATCTTTGTCTGTGAGATGAGGACTCTCGAAGCTGCACTTCAACCCTGATCATGCTGCCCACTCTGCCTCCCTCTCCCTCGTTCAGCTGTTTTGATCTCTCCCACTGGCACCACATGGACACCTCCTTCAGGGCAGACTGTTTTTATTCTTTCTGATACAGTCTCCAAGCAGACTGACCAGTGCCTGTCTCTCTCAACTGCAATTCGTCCTCATTATCAGGACCTCCCCATCGCTTCTGGGATGCGAACCCATTAGCTGATGTTCTGGAAGGTTCTCTGCAATCTCTACCCACTTGTACCTTCAGCTTTCTACATGGCCCAGCAGAGGCCCCTGGACCAAGCACTTGTAGTTCCCAAGGCCCTCTTGCTGCGTCTCACCCCTGAGGCCTTTGCAGAACAACCCCACCCCACCACTTTGCCTCCACTTGCTGCCTGGTGAAAACTCCACTCTCTAAATGCTGCAGGGGAGGCCTCCTGGCTGACCCCAGAGCACCTGAGCTTCCATCATGACACTTCCTACCCTGACATTGCCATGTGCCCGTCTCTTCCCCATTGTAAAAGACACGAGCTTCTTGCAAGTATGGCCTGAATCTTCCTCTTGTGCCCACAGGGTCTCTCTCGGGCCTGGCAAACGCCACACGATCAATAAACACTAAGTGAATAAATGCAGCACGGTTTTGCTTTCCTAGGGCAGGGATGTCGTGAGGAATAGATGAGTTGACATACCAGCCCTTAGCCTATTACCCCCATTAATGTAGATTTTAGATACATCTATAAGCCACAAACTGTTAAAATGGCCCAGCTGATATGCTTTATTTTCTGAGTGAATAAAGATACTGGCAAGTGCCCATAAAATTCAGGCTCCAAGTAAGCAAGCAAGCAGAGTGAAAAAAAGCGGCCAGTGGCTACGTCCTAGTCCCGGGGTCAGCATTGCTCATCTGCGCCCTCTTCTGGAACAATAGCATGCATTGAAAAAGTCCCTAAAAAGCGATTGCAGAGGGGGACCCCAGTTGCTTGGTTCTAGGTTCAGATGACTCATACCAGTGTGTGTACAGTAGTTGAGAAACCAGGGAAGAAACAGTGACCATATGCTGGATCACGTAACTGATCACACCAGAAGGGCGTGAGTCCCTGGGGTAGGAGGCTGCAGGAGGCTCTTCCTGCTGGTCCCTGCTCTGCCCAGCCGCCCTCTATGGCTCATGCTGAGATGGATGGGCTCCCGGTGGTCCCATGGGTTGTTGCCCCTGGGGACACAGTCCATCATCTTCCAATGTGGGTGGTCTCTGTCCTGGCAGCAAAAAAAATCAGGTGCCCCCAACAGACGCTCTCTGAAACCTTGGTTTCCAGAGGTAGCAGATGTTGAGAGAACATCTGGCCACCGGCCTCTGATGTGCCCCAAGGCTGCTCTCCCGCTTCATCTTTTCCACCCGCTTCGTTTTCCTCTGAAAGTTTACCGGTCTCTGAAACTGCCTGAACTTTAGATTGCTTTGCTTTATTATTTTTAGCTTGTCTGAATCCTTTCTCTGCAACCTGTTTTCCCCCCTTTCTATAATTTTTAGTTACTTTCTCTTTTCTCATTTCCCCCACAAACTGAACTTATCTTGTGATTTATTAATACTTTGAACTTGACTTTCCTCCCTTTCATCTTGGACTTGACATACCTTCAGGCTTTAAATTTCCGAGGTTCTTAAATGACTTGTGTGCATTCTCTTTGCTTGTTTTAATATTTTGTTAAGTTTTCTATTCAAGGCCCTATTTCAGTGTTTGACTCCAGTGTTGGGATTGTTCAGTGTCTTGTTTTTAACTTCCTCTCCTTTCCACCAATCATTTCTAACTCTTGTGTATGTGTGTGCATGTGTTTTCATTTAATCCAAAACTTTACTTAGTCTTGCATTGATAGGCTTAAACTGTTATTTTTTTCCCTCCTACTATACAAAGGGCAATTCAGGAAACATGTTGGTAAAGAGGACAGAGGACAGTCAGAAAGGGGACCTGCACCTTGTGGGGGGAGGGACTCAGGCGAGGTAAGTGCTGTTCCACTGAGCTCCACCCCAGCCCCTACCATGTGCCTTTCCTTGCCTACCGGAAGAGGACAGGGAGAGCAGGACTCTATTCTAATTGCTTTCCTTCATTTAGTCTCTTTATGAATAAAAAAATAAAGATGGCTGGGGGTGTAGCTCAGTGGTAAAGTGTGGCTTAGCATGCACAGGCCCTGGGTTCCATCCCCATCTCAAAATAAACAAACAAATACAGTTGAGTCAAAAGGAGCTAAAGCACCGGATCTGGGGCTGAGAGCTCAGGAGGGTTCTCCTTTCTGTACCTCAGTACTGAAAACTGCAAGAGAGCCACGTCCAGGCCTGGCGACGGCTCCCTGGCCTTCATTGAACATGAAGCGAGTTGAGGAACCCAAGAACAAGAGGCTTCTGTTGGCGTCCTGCCCAAAAGGCAGCCGTGGGCTCAAAGAACTAATGCAGAGGAGGGACAGAGGTGGAACAGGGGGAGGGAAAGAGAGGGGAAATGAAATTCCCAGCGGTTCTCTCCACCTTGGTGCTGTGAGCCCAGGGAGTCAACCCCTCCCACAGGCTCAGGTCCCAGAGAAATAAACCCACCTTTATGCTAAGCACAGTCTCTCAACATAGGGGTGGGAGTGGTTCGTTCCTCCATCCAGGGGACATGTGGCAATGTCTGGGGACATTTTTGGTTGTCATAACCCAGGAGGAGGTGAGGGGCATGCTACTGGCCTGTGACGGAGAATCTGGGGTGCTGCTAAGTGTTCTGTAGAACAGGGGACAGCTGCACACAGCGAGGTCGTCCAGCTGAGGGGTCCCTGCAGCCGAGGCTGAGCAGCACTGCTAGGGGACAACTGCCCACAGCGAAGGGAGTCCAGCCGAGGGGTCCCTGCAGCCAAGGCTAAGCAGCCCTGCTAGGACGCTAGATTTCCTGACATCCTTCCTCTCTCCCTATAGTGCTCTTATTCACTTCCATCTGTGGACTTCTTCCCCAGAGCCCCTCTGGGAGGCAGTGACAGCATCTCAGGGTGCCTCTGATGAGGAGCACAGACTGCTTCTCTCTCTGCATGCCCCACGCCCCTCTCCCTCCCTCTCTCTCTGGAGCCACAGTTGGGTGGATCAGCTGTCCTTGAGAAGGCCTGTCCAACCTGGGGACCGTGCAGCTTCTATCTACATAAGACGGACAGTCTGCTTCAACTTGACCTCACTCAACCCTTGCTTCCCATCACAGCAGCCCTGTCCCCAGGGACCCACAGGTCCCTGCCTTCCCCACGGGCTCTGAACACCCCTGCTGTTCTGGAAAGGAGCAGGCTTGAAGAGAAAGGGGCACAGGGACATGGAGGAAGGGAAGCAGGCATCCACGTGGGACGTGATGGAGCAGGGTAGAAAAGGACAGGGGTCCTGGAGCCGGGTGCCTGCACGCGTCCCCAACTCTACCACCCGCTACGCTACTCCTTAACCTCTGTGTGCCTCAGTTTCCCTGTTTACAAAGTGGGGAAGCCTTAAGCAGTTCTCACAAGCATCAGATGAGTAAGGACAAGACATCACTTAGGCCAGGGTAGGCACGCAGCAATGGCATGGTAAAGGGCAGAATTTATCAAAAGGGAAACATGTCCCAAAGTCCTAGCCAAGAAGGGGACGTTGCCATCACAAACACCACCCTTACATAGCATCATCACAAACGTGGCCACCCGAGGGTCAGTGCGGTGGAGGTCACCTCCCAGCAGGGTGAAGCACTGGAAGGATTCCGCTTCCATACAAGGCCACCCTACCTCGTGGGTTCGGCCTGCTCCTTGCTATTTGAGGACAAGAACACAGCGCACAACTCTCCAAGCTCCTTGCTCCTTTCCTCTTGCCCCAGATGGGTTTTAGCCTCCTGCCTAGTAACTCGGTACATAGTTACCAGGAAACTAAAGTCAAATGGGATTTTGCTTATTTTATTAAAGATGTGAAATAGGACCAGACTCTTGAGGTCATATGAAATAAAACAAAATAGCTTTTAAATCATTGTTTATAGTTACACTTTCCCACCAGCTGAGTTTTAGAAGATGTGTGAAGCCCCAGGTACACTGAGAGAGAAATCAGCTTATTTATATCCCTAAATAGTTCTACGTCTGCATGAGAATTCAGTGGTAACAGCAATGGCTTTGGGGTTCTTATGTCCTGAGAATGCAACATGTTTAATAATTCAACATCTGTTTCAGGAGGTTAACAGCCTTAAATTAAAAAAAAAAACAAATCTTAGTTTTGACTTTCAAAAGCATATTTTAAATACAGAGTTTTCTCATTATCTTAGCAGAATATTTACATCCATTCCAAGACTTAGGGTATTATCAAGCTAGTCTTTTTTCGTAGCCCCAGCACCTAATACAGCATCCAAAACAAGCACATTTCATTTATGTGTATTAAATTTTAAAAACTGAAAGAGATATGCAAATCCACAAAAGAACTATAAGTAAAAGTAATAGCTAGAATTGTGTTTATTTATTTATTTATTTATTTTTTAGCGAGAGGGACAGTGAGAGAGAGAGAAAGAGAGGAAACGATTTTTTATTTTAGTTGCTCAGGTGGCCTTCGTTGTTCTGAGACTTCGTTGCGTACGTGGTGCTGGGGTTTGAACTCGGTACTCATGCATGCTAGGCAAGCGCTGTAACCACTGAGCCACAGCTCCAGTCCCTTTATTGGGATTTTCTTTGTTCTGTTTTTTTTTTTTTTTAAGAGAGAGGGACAGTGAGAGAAAGAGAGAGGAAGAATCACTTTTTATTTAGTTTTTCACGT
>PVKS010004866.1:0-13815 GCA_004027875.1 Aplodontia rufa | reverse complement strand
GAATTCATTTAAGCCCAGAATGTATGGGGTACCCCTAAGTCCAGGAGAGTTCTGGTTCTTTAGGACCCAGAATGGAAGCTGGCACAATCTTTACCTCACGTTGCTCCCAGTCCAGTGGAGGAGACAGAGGTCAGTGACAGTAAAGGATCGCCAACCCAGGACAGGGAGGGAGAGGACCTGACTGTGCACCCATATTGGGGATGACAAGATTAACTAGGAGTTAACAGGGCAGAAAAGAGAGGTTCAAAGACAGGATTTTGGTGATGTGGGCAAAGAGAAGAATTTTAAAATTTCCTATAACAATGATGAATTATGCTAAAATTGTCCATGTAAGGTTCACAGATAGCTATCATCCATTTAAGACAAGATAATAGAGAATTTGAGTAGTCCTACATGGCAACATTCCATTCATTAAATTCCCTGGGGAATATGTGTGGCCATATCCTGCCTTGGTATCTGAAAGGGGTTGAATAAATTACTTTTAATATTGCATCTAATTTTTTTTAAGTTCTCGAACAGAAGTGGGATAGTTTTGCAAGCTACCTGTCTCTCACTGAATTCCTGCTCTTCCATTTCTCTAATAGATTCATTAAGACAGATTTTGTGTGCCTGTCATCGTCTGCATGAGGGACAGAATGGTGGGTGACATCAGGATGTTCTCAGTATGAAATTAATTTCCTGATATTTGGCCTGTTGACAACCCTGGTTTTAACCATTTAGTCAGAATGATTTTAAAATATATCAGTGGTATTCAACTAAAGATGCCCACAATTTAGGAACTGGGAGGGACATTAAGGCATTACTGAATTCACTTATAATACACATAAATCTTCTGCTTCCAATTATTTCACTTCCTGTTATCATAGAGCTAGACCACTAAAGGTCAGCTTTTATCCCTTCCAAAAATCTCATGTTTAAAGATACTTCCAGGGCTGGAGGGTGGCTGAACAGTTACAGTGCTCACCTAATATGCGCAAGGACAGGGGTTCAAACCCCAGCATCACCACATACTCAATGAAGTGTCAGAGCAACAAAAGTCACATGAAAACTAAATAAAATTGATTTCTCTCTCTTTCTCTCTCTCTCTCCTTCTCTCTGTCCCTCTCTTTTTAAAATATATATTTTAAATATATATATATATATAATTTAAATTTTAAATAAATACATATATATATATATATATATATATTCCAGATCTTTACATGAAAAATTCTCTTGATGTTAAACTAAAATATTTGCTTCCGCATATTTTTAGCCTTAGCCTTGAGAGCTAAAAAGCACTATTTAATGCAGGATATAAAATTAGTATTCTTCCTTGGAAATCCAAATTTAACTGAAAAGGAAGGAAGGCAGGCTGGGAGGGAAGCAGGGTTGATCCTCTGGGGGTAGGGGGATGCCACTTAAGGCAAGGATGAATGCAGACCCTCAAACGATCTCATCACATCCTGGTTGGGTGTCTCCTCTCAATTCTTTGCCTTCCTTCTGCACAAGGGCAGAGAATGAAGATTTTAGTAGCCAGTTATCCCTTTAGAGAGGAAATTCTGGGCCTGGGAAGTCCAAGAATTCTGATTGGCCCTGGTTAGGTCATGTGCCCACTCTGAACCAATCACAGTGCTTAGGTAAATGAGGTGTTCTGATTGATGTTTGGCTGCACAACTGTGATGGGAGCATTCCCTTAAGGGACAGACCCACCAGAAACAAGTAGAGGGGGAAAGAAAGGTTCCTATAGGGGAGGAATTAAGATGAGAGCAGTTAAGAGTCATTACTGCTAACCTTATTAGTGTGTTGTTTCTCTTGTTCCTCCTTCAGAACTTTAATATTTCCACCAAATAGAAATGAAGATCTAATCGGAAAATTAATGAGATTCTGTAGCTGACACCTTTTGGAAGATCCTGCAGCTACTCACATGTTTTCCATTTTCTATAATGTTACAAAATTCTCTGGTTTTTCAACTGCCGGAGAGAATTCTTAGTAGTTCATATAACCAGTGCATCAGAAGAATTACTATTTTATAAAATACAAGAGCCAAACCTAATCAGCTCAATTTTGTTTCATCTCTAGAGGAGCAGATGGGGATTGGAGAAGAACATTGAAAATTTTAATTTCACTTGGAAAAATCATTTTATTTTTAAACCATTATCTCATTTTTTGGGTTCGTCATTGTATAAACCTTTTATGAAAAACAGCTTTTGTATTTCTGTGTTGCTACTGCAGTTTGAAAGGCAAGGATTTCTAGTCCAGGTTTCTACTCTACCCAGGCATTTGAATAGAATCTAACTGTAGAACGTCCTTGAGAAGGTCATTTTGGTTTAATGCTGCATTTTGTCATTAAAGATTCAGAAAATTGATTATTTTCTCCCCAGTGCATTCAAACATGATCAGGAGACCCAAGACTGGTTGTCAAACTCACCAATGAAACTTGAATATCGTTCTTGAAGCTCCCTTTATATATATTTGAACAGAGGTCAAGCCCTCCTGATTCTAACTTCTTCCATTCTGAGCCTCTTTTTTTGGCCTTTCTTCCTCTGATATGCAGAGGCCTTTGTAACCTCCAGCCTTGACTATGGTTTTACTTTTCTGACACCCTCACTTCCTCTTCCTCCTTGCTCAAACCATTGTTCACCTTGAGGTCAGTTTGCCCATTCACAATGCAAACCTGATATAAGCTTGGAGCACAATAGGAAATTCTTCAAATAATATTTAAAATGGAGCTATAGAAAATAGTGTTTCAAAGGGAGAAGGGGATCAGTGAATTCTCTCCATGAAAGAATTTCTAGGAGAAACCAAACTTTAATCTCAAAGTTGCTTCAAGAACGTGAAATATTAGCAAGATCTATTAGAGGAATAATGTCCATGGCTAGTGGATCCAACTATGCCAATTTGATGGGTCACATTTATTGATAGCTTCGATTAGACCAGTTAGTGACAGCATCCTCTTCTCAGAGATTTTGTAAGAAAGCTCTCAATTTCCCTTTTTCTCAATTTTGCTTTTGTAAACACTTTAGTTTTTTAGATCAGTTTTAGGTTCAGAGCAAAATTGAGAGGAAGCATGGGTCCTAATCCACACATGCACAGCCTCTCCAGCCCTCCACGCTCCCCACTGGAGTGGCCCATTTGGTAAATGAAAAGACATGGAGGAAGCTCAAATGCATATTAGGAAGAAGCCAATTGTAAAAGCCACATACTGTACGATTTCAACTCCACAACTTTCTGGAAAAAGCAAAATTAGGGGGACAGAAGAAAGATCAGTGGTTGCCAGAGGTTGATGGGAGGGAGGGGTATATAGGTGGAGCACAGGGTTTTTAGGGCAGTGAAATTACTCTGTATGATACTATAATAGGGGATAAATGTCATTTATCCAAACCCACAGAATGAACAATACCAAGAGTGTGCCCTGACATAAGCTATGGGTGACAGTATGGTAATGTAGGTGACAATATGGTAATGTAGGTTCACTGACTTTAACTGAATTCCATTTTTCAGTGTCCTGTTTGCCATATTATACCTTCTACTGCTGCTATATTCTTTCTTTAGAAGGGATGATGAATCCGTCAGTTTCTTTTAACACTATTCTTACAGTTTAAGGCTTACGGGATCATTTTTAAGTAGACTAGATAATATATTAGGTAGATGAATAGATAAGTAACCCAAAAATATATGTATCTAGAAAAAAAGAAAGTATATGTGCATGCGTGTATGTGTGAGTACATACATGCACATAGATGATTCCATTCTTTGTGGATTTTAACTACTTTGGCTAATTGACCCAATGAGACTTTGACATTCTTCTACTTAAATAGTACCTGGACCCTGCTGTGGGCCCTGCAGAGACTTTCACTAATGACGATATAATGAAGAACTACAAACCACTACATAAGAAAATATATTTATTGGTATTACATAGAACCGTATAGAAATTTGACACCTGGGGAAAGGACGTAGCATGTCGAACAGCTTCCCAAGTCAGACCTGTCCGCCTGGATTTCTAGGAGCTCCCAAGGAAAGTTCATGCATGCCATCAATTCTCTGGAAGTTTCCGTTGCACAGTTTCTCTGCGCACTAGCAGGGCATCTCTGGCTCTTCCAGCAGCACAGAAGAGCCAAGTGTTCCTGGGGTGTCCACAAGAATGGCATGAACAGTCCCCTGGCGAGTGGCAGACCCAGGTCCCAAAAGAAGTTTCTCTGGTTTAGTGTGAATATACTTTTAGACCAACTGGAAGAATTGGAGGACATGGTCAGGGTTCTCTTAAAAAATGCAACAAACTTCATCCAGAAAGTCGGTTTGTCTGTCCTGAGCCTGACTGGAAGGACTTTACCTAATTTTCAGCCAAAATGGTTTCTCAGGCACATCCCATTTCAAATAACCATCGTCATGGGTGAGAGGATACTTTACAGCTAATGGGAATCAAGTTTCCTCTGAGGCTTTATTTAGATGATAGAAAACTGTGCTTATGAGGTTGTGTGACATACAAAGGCCGTGCAAGGTGTGGCTGCTGCAATAAAATTAGTTCATTAAGAGAGGAGAAATGATCAATTAGCTTTGGGCTGCCATAATGGCTCAGCAGCTCAGATTCACCATCATCATTTTTTCCACCCCCATACTGCTACAGTAAGGGAAAAAAGTTACCATAATTGTAGCAAAAGAATCCTGAGTAGCGGTGGATCTTTTGAAGCTGTAGTGAGTGATCGGAAAAGTCACATTTTGAATTCCAATTGTTTCTCTAAATGTACTCTTGGCCAAACCTAAAAGACAACTCAACGCTTAAATAAATTCAACTATTAATTGAAAATAACAACTGGGACAGTAGTGTTGACGCCCCCTTAGGCTTAAGTTAGTGAGCTGGAAGATTGTTTGTGAATTCCATCTTTGAGAATCATCAGAATGCAGCCCAATAAAAATGAGACAAAAATCAGAATCGGAAGTGTTAAGTTGTGTTATGAACCTTTCTAGAGCTGTATTACATAATTAGCAATTATTCTGGTAAAGCAAATGTTGATATCTAATCTTCAGCAATTAATATCAAACACCTGACGATGCCAAAATAGGTAAATGTAGATTCTGACATTTATGAATTTATTTTCATTGAGATATACAGAGCTAGGGTGATGAAATAACAATGCCATGTTTAATTATTATACCACAAAAGAGAGAGAAAGCCAGTGTGGTCATCCAAATGATACTCAGACAATTTCTAAAATATCTCCAGCTCAGCCTACATTGCTCAGTTACTGAATACTCATTAGCTGTCTCAAGAGATAGCTGTCTTTGAACAAAGGACATTTAAGGTGCTCTTCTTTATAGGGATCCAATATCTGCTTCATTGTCTCTTCCATTTCTTAACCAAGGTTTACTCCCAGGGCCAAGCAGAGAGAGCGTAAGCTCTTGCCACATGACAGCCCTTCAAATACACCAAGACAGTTACAAGTCCCCTTCCACCTTCTCGTCTCCAGAACTAACATTTGTGTTTCAAAAATAGAACTGGACAATCAGGTGGAGAACGTATTATAGATTCCACAGCAGGAATCAAGGAAGGTCTAACAAAGATGTGACGTTTGAGTCTCAAAAGGCAGATTAAAATTGGTCAGGTGACTTTTGCACAGAGCTGAGCAGGAAAAAGGGACTGTGCTCCCCTGGTAGATTCAAACGTAAGAATGGCGTGTCCACAGAACTGCAGGCCGGTTGGGCGCTGGTACCCAGGCAGCAGGAGGGAGGAGATGGTATAGCGTAAGTAGAAGCAGCCCTTTTTGAAACCTTGTAGGATTTCTTGACTACATGGAAGCCATTTACCCTACTAGTCAGAAGGAACCTGCAGATGAATTCAACAAAGGAAGGACATAATCGATTTGCATTTTAGTAAAATGTGCCAGGTGCAGAGAAGGGTGAGATTAGAGTGATATTTAGGCAAAGGGAGGGGGGTCCAAATTGTCACACAGGTGAAATCTTCAGGACTCCTGTACTTGAAAAGACGTCAGTGAAATGTGTAGTAAGGGAGTTTGGGGTCTTTAAAATGTGCTTACCGATTCCAACCAGTCCATATTATACTATACCATTCCAATTTCAGCTACTTTTAAAAAATTTTGATGGAGGGCTGGAGCAGTGGCTCAGCAGTTAGAGCGATTACCTGGCATGCAGGAGATCCCTGGTTCAAACCCCAGCACCACCACATACACAACTAAGTGTCAGAGAAACAAAGTCAGATGAAAAAAATTAACAAAATTGATTCTCTCTTTCTCTCTCTCTCTTCCTCTCTCCCTCTCTCTCCCTTAAAAAAAAAAAGATATTGATGTAACCCGGTGACCTTTACACCACAGTTTAATTGTATTGTGTTCTCCCTAACAGTGCAATGATCCCAAAATATTAGCAATGGCTAATATTTACATCCCCTGCCAACTTAAACCGCAATTAGCTCACGGTTCCAGGCTATTAGGTAACTATTGTTGAAATAGCTATGGCTGCCTTCATCTGCGGATGCTGAGTTGTGAGATGTATAAATATATGCAGTAGTAATTCATTTGGGATTTATTTTTGTAATTATATTAATTGAACATGGAAGTGAATTAAAAAATATGAAGGACATGGCATCCAGCCCAATGCACTGTCTTCAGAATAAATAGATTAAAGGGATGATGATTAGCAGTTGCTGGAAATGGACCTTGCTCATTTGGAGTCGTGCAATGTAAACCCAGCGACCCATGCACCCCTCCAAGCTGGTGACTGGTACACATGATCTTCAGGAGGGTCCATGTGAAGTGCCTCAGTGCCCAAAGCAAGTGGAAAGCTCCCTGGTTGTCCTGCTGTGGCCTAGGATCTGTAGTTAATACTTAGAATTTTTGTGGAAGCCAGGCCAAATGGCATTGAAACTCACCATTCCCACATGTCTATTCCCACTGTTCCTCATCTCCTTCTCCTTTTTTTTTTAAGAGAGAAGGACAGTGAGAGAAAGAGAGAAAGAGAAAATCAATTTCTATTTAGCTTTTCACTTGGCTTTTGTTGCTCTGACACTTAGTTGTATACGTGGGTGCTGGAGTTTGAACCCCTGTACTCACACATGCTGGGCAAGCGCCATAACCACCCAGCCACTGCTCCAGCCCCTGTTACCCATCTTCTAATGACCACCTGTGATCTCTGTGAGCCACACAACCTAAGAGCCTACTTGCCTTCAGTGTTCATCCAGCCCTATCCTGGCGAGCTCTGTGGTCCCTCTGCTCATGATGGCAGTGGCTCTGGGGAATGGGCTGCTTAATCTCACTTGGCCCACCTCCTTTATAAGAGCCCATCTGCTTTTCAGTGCCGCACAGGTGAGAGCCAGGTCCAGCGCTGGTAGGAAACTCCCAGGAGGCCCAGGCTAGCCAAGAGGGAGGAGTAGGCAGGTTTCCCTCTGCCCATCTTCCTAGATGTGCAATATGAGCTGATGGAACCACAGACTCTGGCCCTCAAGCACATCTACCAGCAGGAGTGTGGCACATACCTCTGAATCTCTGAAAGTAGCCACCCAGGAAGCATCTGATTTTCATTCGCTTCTTCCTATCTTACAAAGCCTCAGGTCCCTAACGAGAAGAACCTACAAATAATCATGGCAGGGTAACAGGCCAATGTAAATCAGTTAACTCTTAAGCTAACAAAATGAGCAAGGCATTTTTTTTTTTTTGAAAAATAGGGAAAAAAACTTGGATGGCTAAATTATGCTTTTCTCTGATTAAAAAATGTATTATACAGGGGTTGGGGATTTAGCTCAGTGGCAGAACACTTGCCTAGCATTCGCAAGGTCCCAAGTTCGGCCCTCAGCCCTGAAAAAAAATGTATTATATTGTTTATAGATAACGTAAAACAAACACACATTCTTTACCAAGTGGAAGTGAACACCTTCAACATCTCTGTTTTCTAGCAGGTCAAGAGACAATAACCAAAAATCTAGTTATAGTTTTCATTCATTTGCACCATGAATGTATATGGAAACCTCACCGTGTCAATAATACTTACCCTAGCTACTGGGTGTCCCCATGAGCAGGTCACACTCCAATCTTCCGCATAGTCATCAGGACGAGCTTTTCCCATTTTGCAGATGAGAGAAGTAGAGCCAAGGAAGATAAGTAGCAAAGCACCAACCTGAGCCAGGTCTGCTCTGCCCCACTGTGCGGTGGCACTTCAGCAAGGGAGTAGCTCTGAGAACCTCTCCAGGAGATGTATGCACATGACGAAGGTGCCAGACCACCCGTGGTGGACATCTCAAGAGTGGCCGAGAGCCACAGAAGCTCAGAGGGCGTGGAGGTTCAGTTCTCATCAGGCACGGGGAGAAAATGTCCCCATGGCATCCGGCCACAGCCTTATAATCTGAGCAAACCCCCAGCACATCACAGAGTTGAGCCTGGCAGGGGTCCCATGGATCCCCACTGGCTCTTGAGCCCCTCTGTCTCCCACTGCTTTCGCCACCTGCTACCCCGTGTCATGTCGTGTGGCCGCAACCCAGCTGTGAACATTGGGGCCATGTTATTTCCAAGCTCCTTACAGACTCATTTTAACTTTTCATTTATCCTCTAGTCTCCGTATGAACCAATATTTCTGCTTTCTGCCAGTATAACAAATACCTGAAGTAACTTGCAGAGGGACACGTTTATTCTGGCTCACAGTTTGGAAGATTCCAGCTGTGGTCGGCTGGCCCTGTTGCTTTGGGCCTATGACGGGGAAGGACATGGTGGCGGGACCTGCTGATGGAGCAAAACTGCTCACTTCTTGGCTCAGAAGTGAAAGAAAGTGAGGAGGGGGTCAGGGGTCGCAATCTCCTTCAAGGGCACGCCCCCAATGACCGAAGGACCTCCCGACCTCCCAATAGCACCACCTTGGGGACCAATTCTTCAACACCAGGGGCTTTGGACACATTCCAGATTCGAACGATATCAGTTAGTGAGGGAAGTCTAGCCTTTCTGAGAACTTTCCAGAGGGTTGGTAAGGAGAAGCTACTTCTAAACACAGTGCTTGCAACGCTCAGGCATCTCCTGGAGGGCAACATGTGTTAAACAATAATTCAGTGGCGAAGCTCGAGTTGTATTTGGTTCAAAAGCAAGGTCCAGAGTGGGCGCTATATCCAGATGATTCTTTGTTTGGGGTTAGGGGAAGTCTGCAATGATCACAGGACTCTCACCTGAAAGCATCAGCCTTGAGTTTCAAGGGTCTCATCAGAGACACCTTTATCATTGTCCTTGTGCCCTTTCCAAACAGCTTCATAGGATGACCTCAGAGTGATTCAAGGCAGCTAACCTTCCCACCATCGACTGTGAGTGCATTGAACTTAACTCGCCAAAAGCACACAGATGAGACAGGAGGGGCAGTACGGCCTTGAGGACAAAGGGACATTTGATGAGTGTCCCATCCCACAATAGCTTTTAACCTCCGGAGTTGCTGAAGGCAGGCTTCCAGGGGACCCTGCTGCTAACATGAAGCAGAAGGTCCATGTGGGGGTTTTATCTTGTTATCTATAGAGCACAGATTGTGCTAGCCAAAGACAATCAGTTGTTCGGTTTTGAAAAGTTTTGGTTGCTGGTAGTTTTTGTGCATGAACATAGGGCTAGGCTAGGACCCACATTAGAAGAACACACGTGGAGTACAAAGTTATCTCTGTGGGCTCATCTCAACACGTCCCCCTCCCCCTCCCCAATCTCCCACCTTCTTTAATAAACACTTTCATTTGTCCTCCTGTGTCTAAGAAACTGGCTTTGGAGCCGTTGAGTGTGTTTTGTAGGAAGTATCCATCATACTTGACCAAGCTGTGTATCTTTTCTGCCATCTCCCAAGAAGCAGAGTTCAGCATGTCCGATTAGATACCAGATTAACTACAGAAAAACCCAGAATTCAGATGGCATCGTCACTTACGTGTACAAAGGATGATTCCCCAAGTCTCTGGGGAAAAGAGACCTTGCAGAAGGGACCATGCACGGCTCTGATCTCCTGAAGGACAGGTCCCCATGTCTTTTGCACCCGTTATTTGTATTCTTGGAGTGCTGTGCTGTGGCTGGGATTGCAGAGGTGCTAGGGTACAATGACATACAGGGGGACCTTGCAGTCATACAGACCTGTGTTCATTCACAGAACGCCCTCTACTGCTGTAGGAGTTTGGGGAAACCACTTCCTGACCTCGGCTTTTGGAAGTTTCCCATCTTTAAAATGTCAGAGTTCCTGCCTTGAAGGACACCTGTCAGAAACAGACAGGCAAGCTAGCATGTCCGAATTTTGCCTAAAGTTGTTTTACTCAAGAACTGTTGGTATTACTCTTGCCAGATGACTGTTCCCAAATAAATATCTTCTCAAAAGATATTTGGCTAAAAGTTTCCAAATGAACATCAGTGTGAGCAAGTGAGGATAATTAATAACTAATCTTGTTCCTGTCCTGCCTTCAATTTACTGACCATGAGTTCAGGGAAATAAAGTGTTGGGCTATTTTCCTGTTGCTGGGGATGGAACCCAGGGCCTTACACAAGCAAGACAAGACTGTACCACTGAGCTACATCCCCAGTCCACTATGAAGGTTTTATACTCATACAAAAGTAAAATCCCCAATAAACTCTAGAAAGCTTGCTGTCCACATTATGGAAGGTTTTATTGACCATCTTGCCATTTGGATTTGTCAAACTTAGACTGTTTTCTTTTTGGTACCAGCAATTGAACCCAAGTGTGCTTAACCACAGAGCCACATCCCAAGCCCTTTTGTTTTTTTTATTGTTGTTGTTTTTGTTTTTTTGTTTTTTAATTTCGAGATAGGGTGTTGCTAAGTTGCAGAGGCTGGCCTTGAACCTGCAATCCTCCTGCCTCAGCCTCCTGAGATGCTAGGATCACAGGTATGTGCCACAGCACCCAGCCCCTTAACTGTTTTCTTCATCCCCAGTTTGAGTCACTAATCAGGTTAACAGCAGGTTAATAACTTCTCCAAACCTGTCAAGGAGTCCAGATTTGAGGAGATATTAATGAGTGCTTTCCATTCTGTCTTCATTAATGGTAATCCATTCATTATTGGGGTTTCGCTTTTCTTCCTATTTCTGTCTTCCTCGCCGGATACTACAAGAAGCCAGGAAGAGGCAATGCAAAGTAAACTTTTATCTACACTAAACTAGTAAGTTGCAGGATTCTAGCAAAAGCATCATTATCGCAATGTCCCTGGGGAGACACCAAAGCTGGGCCACAGTGAAGCAGGAACAAAATAAATGGGAAAGGAAAGTGTATGTTCCCGCACTGAGCAACTTTGGGGGAGAGGGATCCTGCCATCAAGTCCAGGGGTCCTGAGAACTGAACCCCTAGTAATAAAAAATACCAATTGTGAGTGACCAACTGCATTTCAAACACCACCAGACATCTCCTGTGCCTGAAAACAGCCTTTTGAGTTGGATATTGAATCTGGCATTTTGAGTTTAATACTTTGAGCTTAGTTTAACACAAGAAGCCTAGAGAAATTAAGGAACTTATTAATGTTCAGAGCTAGGACTCGAGGGGAACAAAGAAGGTAGTTAAGATGCAAAATTTAAGGAGGTGCTCATTTTCGGATTGGCCCAAACTCATCTGAAAACAAGCACTTCCTTAACATTTGCATCCCAGGCTCTTTTTTTTTTTTTTTTTAAGAGAGAGGGACAGTCATAGTGACAGAGAGAGAGAATTAATTTTATTTAATTTTTCATGTGGCCTTCATTGCTTCGACACTTCATTGTGTACATGGTGCTGGGATTTGAACCCATGTCCTCATGCATGCCAGGCGAGGGCTGGAACCGCTAGTCCCTAGTCCCTACCTGGCCACCACCTCAGATCAGGATCAAAGTTCAAGGTCAAGTTCAATTTGTTAGACGTTATTAATTCAGACAGTCACACACAGGTTTCTGGAGAACAAATTCAATAAATCATGAGTAGCTGCTAGTGCAAGGCTCAGGGCTAGGTGTGCAGGGCACACAGAGATGGGAAAGACCACCCCTGACTCCAAGGCTGGTGCACTGTGAACCCCAATACGCCCTCCAGGATGAGCAGCAAGAAGGAAGGCAGGCCACGGGCCTGGGCCCTGCCCTGCACCTCAGGGCCATCCAGTCCAGTGCAGGCCAGCATCATGGAAACGGCTCCTCCCTACCCCGGGACTCACTCTCCACATCTGCCATCCACACCACGAAGTCACAGCAGTGACAGTGTCAGAGCCTGCACTCAAGACTGGAGAGCAGGTGCTGCTGTAGGGTGGGGACTCTTAAGCACCTCTCGTAAAGGAAATGCCAGGTGTGATGTGCAGAACAGTGAATCAGACCCGGGTTCCAGGTTCTGGCCTTGCCTCTTCTCAGCAGTGTGACCCCACGAAGCCCTCTTCCTGCCTGCAAGATCCTGCTTCTACCTATCCTGAATGTCAGCACTAGATTAAAATGGACTCTAAGACTTCATAATGGCGTCACTAAAGTATTGCAGGAAATATGTCAATTTTGCAAAATTATTCTGCAATTCTGTCTTATCATGTATGCATCAGTACTCATTCAATAATACTGGCGTTTTAGACTTGCAAATTTATATTAATGGTGCTGATTAGGGTGATGAATGAAAGCACTGATAAATTTTGGCTAAGCATAAGAAACAGCATTGTCGCGATTCATTTAGTCAAAAGATAATTATGGGCTGGGTGCAGTGGCACAAGCTTCTAATTCCAGTGGCTCAGGAAGCTGAGACAGGAGGATCACAAGTTCAAAGCCAGCCTCAGCAGCTTAGGGAGGCCCTAATCAACTCCTTGAGACCCTGTCTCAAAATAAAATATATAAAGAACTGGAGATGTGGTTCAGTGGTTAAGTGCTTCTGGGTTCAATCCCCAGTACCAAAATAATAATAATAATAATAATTAATAATAAGACACCATATGTTAAGAGCTGAATCTGCATCTTCAGAGATACAGATTCAGCCCTTGTTCTTTTTACTTTGCAACTTTGTCTCCAAAGGCAATGAGAAACCAAAGGGCGTACTTCAAATCCTGACTACCACTTACCAGCTCCCTGTCAGCCACTGGGTATGTAACTTCTTGGAGGCCAAATATCCCTGGATGTAAATGGAGCTAAAGTTACTTCACAGGGTTCTCATGGGGATTCAGTTATGTGGTACCTACCAAGATCCTTGCACATAGTCGGTGCTCAATAAACCAGCAGGTAGGTAGCTGGTATCAGTTTGAAACAGAGATGGAACTAGTGTCCACGGCAAGAGCCAGCTGTGGAGACAGGTGTTGGAGACAGCTAGCTGTAGGTAGTTTTTCCCCATCTCAGCGACACCCTCTTGAAGGGCCTCACAGGCAGGAGAGACCTTGGATGTAAAGTCTCATGCAAGTGTTTTACTTATATAAAATAAAAGGGGGTCTGTTCAACCCTCCCAAGTACAAGTTCCCAAACATGAGCCTGGGTGTGGCGCCTGCCATGTCAGTCCCTCCTTCCAGGCCTCACAGATGTGCACTCTCTGTCCCCCGGATGAGCCAGGCAGGAAGTACCACATGGCAGGAAGACTCATACTTGGAAAGCAAAGATTAAGGAACCGATTCAAAGCTCACTCCTTGAACTTACATTTGTTTGTCTGTCCAGTGGGAATAATAACATCACTTTCCTTTGCAAAGTTTTAAGAAATTTGCAAAGTTTTAGAACATTTAAAAGAATACAGGGTTGGACAGACATAGAGATCTCTTGCAGTACATGGTGCTAGCAAAAGATGCAGGGGCTTAGGAGCTCACCTGTGCAGAGCCACCTGCTCTCTGAAAAGAGTAAAACGGAGTGAACTCCCTCAACCAGCAACCTGGACGTGTGGATTGACCATGCATAGAAGTTGTGCCCGTAT
>PVKS010004865.1:0-89611 GCA_004027875.1 Aplodontia rufa | reverse complement strand
CATTCCTTGAATCAGTCATCACCCTCCCACCTGCATGAAAGGGTCTTTCCCATATTCATCTTTAGCTGGAGACCTCCGAGCTCCCAGTCTGCAAATTCCTCCTACAGTTGTACCCTTTGGCCACTGTTAGCCAAATTTTCAATTCTTGTCTTCAGACCTAACTTGGCTTGTGTCCATCACCTTAAACCAGTTTTTCAGTTCCAAGGGAAAGATCCTTCCAGAAAGGACCAAGTTCCTTCCTCCTCAAATTATTTGCCCTGACCCCAAATCAACTCCATTCACCGCTGGGTAGGAGAAACGAACTTTTGTGGGACCCGGATGCTAAAGCGGTCCCTGTAAGTCTGCAGGTCTGATGTCAACTTTATTAAGCATCAGAGGTGAGGTGGGTGCTGGGTAACACTCCAATGCTGAGTCCCCTAAAGTGAGACTGAGGGCTGGGAAGCTACCCAGAGACTGTGGAATAGGCCCAGAGCCAGTCTGGTCTCTCTGCCCTTCCCTCACAGCCCACTCAAAGCACTAGGTGCCTGGACCAGCCTTCTAGGGGCATGTCCCATGTCTGCAACTCGATACTCACTTTGACGGGACTATTTGACCAGAACTGTACCCCCCACCACACACACACCACTACCTCCTACCAGAGGTCCTGATGCAAACTCTTCCCTCTGCCTTGAACTTCACTGGAAACAACAGCTGAAACTTGGGGAGGACACAACCTAAAAGCCGGAAAACCCAAGTGGCTGTTTCCTTCCCATAGAGGCAGGTGGCACACAGTTGCCCATGGGCACTTAAGAAAGGTGACCTCACCAAAGCCCCTCCCACAGGGCCTGTGCAGAAAGGTGTAAATTTGTGGCAGCCTTGGGCCAGGTCTGTTGGCTGCTCTGAAGTGTTTCTTGAATTCCTGGACCTTCTTTGCTCCCAGGGGAGCACATGGAAGTTCAGGGGTGAAAAGTCTGTGTGAAGGAATGAATATTTCATGAAACTCCTGCTCCATCCAAGCTGGTTAAAGACAGTTGGCAGAATAGGGTGACCTTCTAACTTCCAGGCTCATCAACCTTTGGGGGGGGGTTCCAGATAAGAAACTGAAAATGAACAAATGAGCGTGTGAGTATCTACTGTGGTAGATGTACGCATTTGCATTACTTCAGTTGGTCTAGGGAGCAACTAACGTAATTCTCATTTTGCTGATTAGGAAACTGAGCCGTAGATCGGATTAATAATAAGTTTTATTATTATTAGATAATAATAATTTGCTGAGTATATAATATGTGCCAGGCATGAGGCTAAGTAATCCTTATATTATAGTACCTTATTTAACAGTCATCAAAATTCTAGGAAGTGAGAATTTATTTTCAGATGAGGAAACAGACTCAAGAAGATGAGTGGTTTGGCTAACAAGTAAGATCTGAAATTTGAACCCACATCTACCGTTCTAATACTGGCTGTGCCCTAAGGTGTTTTCATCTGGTTTTTACTCTTACCAACACCATGTTATCTGTTGATTAATGTTACCACCTAGTTCCAAAGAGAGCCAGAGGGACCACTGTGAACATGCCCATCTGCCTTCCCACAAATGAAAAGGAATTAAAACATAGTTTCATAAAAAGGGATGTGAGCAAAGTCTAGGACTTTGAAGATACCTGTCCTCACTAGGCCGGTCCCTTGGCTCAGTGACGAAACTATGGCCCCTGAACACACACCTTGGAGAAAACTGGGTTCCTAAGAGGAGCTTCCCTCAGTTTGCAAGCTCAAATCCACACTGGTGGCGAGGCTGGGAAGTTTCCCAGTTGGAGGGCTCTCCCCTCAGACTTATCAGTATCAGGAACCATTAGATTTCTCTTGAGATACGATGGCAAACTCTGTAATAAAGTAGTAAATCAGAAAACTTCATAATAGATTTATTTTTTTAAAAAGTGCAAGGCTTAAAATCTTATGCCATTCTGTATTTTCAACAGAGACTGATTCTCCAAATTAATTTCTGATCTGAACCCATCTTAGGAAATTTCAGAGTGTAATTTATTCCTTTGGACCTTTTAATGGCACGTGAAACTGGATGATAGTGAAATATTACAAAGGCACAGTAAAGAAAATATGTGAGTTTGGAGTTGATGGAAGAAGAAGACCAAGCAACAACCGCATGAGACGCATCAGCGTGCCTCTCAGTGGGGAGGCGAGGACAGACAGAACCAATGTTTGCGATCCAGTCTCGATTTATTGCCCTGCACAGGTGTGACCCCAAAGAGTGACAAAATCTGAAGCTTCCTCAATACTGAGGTCCCCATTCATGGGCCAGAGATCCCCTTTTTCATAAAGGCGTCATGAATCAAAACTTAACCAGGGCTGCCATAGGGTGACAGGTGAGGCTGAGCCAACCCTCCGTGAGTGAGAGTGTCTGGGTCAGCCACACTCATTCAAGTGGAAAGTGCCTCCTCCCTGGTCACTCCAGATACCACACAGCACAGTGCTCAGTGGCCTAGACTTTGAGTCAGGTGATCCTAAACTTGAATCCCGGTGCAGCTACTTAGGTGTATGACCTTCGGCAAATTACTGAAGCTCTTTGAGCCTCAGTTTCCTCTTCTGTGAAATGGGGATAATAACAGCCCCTACTCCTACAGTTGTTGAGCTTAGCACATAATAAGCATCCATTTTTAGCAGGTCACCCCAATCCTTCATTGCTCAGCTCAAATACCAAATCCTTCCTACAAGAAGTTTTTTTTTTTTTTTACTATCCCTGCCCTTAATAACCTCCTCTTCTCCAAAGTCTTACAAATTCCTAACTCAACATTTATCTTGAAATTATGCTGTCTGTTCCTTGAAAGCCATATCTAGGTCTTACTCTGTTTTATATTGCTCTTGTTTATAAATATAATACTATCTTATTGTATTTGTGGGGTTTTTATTACTATTTTTACCAAATTTGAATATTAACATTTCTGAAATCAGGAAAAGCTTCATACTTTATCTGCATACTTAACAGCGTTCCCTCCCCAAGATTATTATTGAAGTTAATAAGCATGGTAAAGAATATAATCAACCAACCTAGAAATACCATTTGCTTAATTGATGAGGATAGATGGACATGAATCCAATTGCAAATTCCCCCATCATCCCTCTGCCCAGGCACCCTCTATCCCCAGGCACTTCCACCCCCATCTCTTGATCAAGGACATGCCATTGGATGACACGGATGGGAGTGAGGAGTTTGGTCTGGGGATAGGAAGCCAGCGTGGTCACACACATAGTCAGACTACCCAGATAATCATTCCTACCTGGCAGGTGAGGAAATGGTTCAGAAAGTTAAGTTCACTCAGCCAGTTCAGCATCTGCCTGCCCATAGGAAGCTCCAGGCTTTAATGGATCTGCAATTGATTATCTCTTCTTAACCTGCATTAGTGAGGCTCCCAGATTAACTGAGCTCCTTGGCCATGGCTACAGAGAGTTCAGTGGTGGCATCCACCCTCTGACCAACAGCATGGACTGGCCATGGAAGTCAAGGCCACCCATTTCTCAAAGGTCACCTTCCAACAACTCCCCTAGAAAGCAAGCCTCGTGCCTGCGAAGGACTGATGTTTAATAGAAAAACTCTGTGTTCAAGAATCCTTCCCTTGAAGGGAGTTGGGGAGGAGGGAGGGAAGGAAGAGAGGGAGGAAAAAGAGGGGTCACTAATACTGGAAGGTACACTTAACTCCCCTGAGAAGTTAATTAATACTCACGCAGGCATTTAAAACTAGAAAATTCACAAAATTAATATATATGCATATAGACATTTATACCTGTAATTGGGAGGAATTACAGTGGAGACAAGAGATCGGGGAGTGGGCACAGGGGTGGGGATCCTGAGTAAGGACTGGGTTCCTGTTACATCGTCATTATGTAAACGTGTCAATGTTTAACAATGAATCCCTTCAATACGTAAGACTATGTCGAACCAATAAAAAAATAAAAAATAAATAGATAAATAAAAAATAGATAAACTTTAAAAAAAAAAAAGTTCTTCCCTTGTGAAAGGCTCCCTTGATGGCCCTCTCAGCACGATGACGCCTTGGCTCAGATTCCTTTGTCTGATCCAAAACAGCGGGTTGACTTCCTGTACTGAAAGAAAGGAAGACTGGAAATATAGTCACGCAACTGAGCCAAGTATTTCACAAACATCATAATTAAAGTTTATAACTATGAAATCACTATTTTCCCCTAACTGTTCTTAACAAAATCGGCTTCTGTCATTTCTCATTACGGTAGTCCTCATTTTCACGAAGTTTCGGCCGACCGTTGACTTTGCCATTGTTTGGTCTCCACGATGCCTTCAGTGCTGCACATCCAATATTTCCAGAAGGTGCATAGCCAAAGAAGGGTTACTAATCAGGGGAGCCCCCTCACGGTTGCTCTAGCTGAATTGAGTGAGGCTCCTGGTCAGGATGGACGGTGGAAAGAGCTAAAGGGTGGGCTGAACACAGGAGGATGAAGGAAGATACTCTGCCAGGAAATGAAACAAAAACAAAGGAATCTGAGAATGCATAACCCAGAATTGCTGAGGCACCTGTTTATGCTCAGGTCTATGCCTGGTATTTCAAGGGACAAAATGTTCACAACTCTTGCCCTTGCTTTCAAGGGCCCTCCCAGCAATGCCCCAAAACATTGGTATGTCTTCGGCCTCAATTCTGCCTCCCCCAGAAGCACCAAAGGACAGCACAATGGTGACGTTAGTGGACTCTGGTCCTGGCCTACCTCAGATCCAGTCCAACTTTGTGTTCTACCAGCTGTGTGGCATTGGGCAAGTTACCTGAACTCTCTGGGCCTGTTTCCTCATCAACAAATTTTAGGTGATGATAGTGATACGTACCTCGTAGGAATGCTGTAAGAGTTAAATGACTTAATACAGACAGCATGCCTGGACAGTTCCTGGCAGCCACTAAATGCCCTGCAAATGGCAGCTGTGAGGATTAATCATTGCTGCAGAGCGACATCATCCTATTTAGTATGGTAATCTCCAAGGTCAGGGATCTCAATCAGCAACTGCATTTCTCTCCACAGCCCACTATAATAGCTGTCATTTATTAAAATCAACTGTTTATTAGGAATAATCCCAGCAGGACCTTCACAGATGAAGAAATGAGGCCCCATGCATTCGGGGGCCTCACCTAATATCTTGAAGGTGTCAGGTGCCAGAAATCTGTTGTTACACCCACATCCATGGGCAGAAAACTTCATTCTCAAGTATTTGAGCCAACAGAGCAGAGAAGGAAAGTAATTTTCCCAAAGGACTCTTTTCTAAAACATCATAGAAGAAGCTCGAGTCTGAACCAAAGTTTGTGCCAGTCACCATCAGCCCCCTCATGGTGTCTTCCACGGTTTTACGTAGAACTTTATTTTACTCCACTGCTGTAGTCAGCCTGTGCTGCTTCTTGAGGTGGTGGTGAATGTGGCAGGTTTGGGGAAAAGAGAAATGCTGGCCTGGAGGGAATGATCTAGAAGAAGAGGCAGAGACGTGAGCCCACTGTATCCAGCAGAGAATTGTCAGATGGTGTGTTCTTTGAGCCACATGATTCTTTGACACGAGCCTATACCAAGTGTCTTCTTTATCCCAAGAATCACAGGACATGAGGTCCATTCAGGATTTCCACCCTACGTAAGAGACGGACTGTGCTGGCAATGACCGTGACACCACAACCTTGAGCCAACGGAGAGGCCAGGGTCCACCAGGCCGGTGCTGAGGCCAGAGCAGAAGCAGAGAGCTCAACTCGAGCTCCTGTTTCTATACTGTGGTTTTAATAACCGAGCAGGTTGAGGTCAACCCAGCACTGGCCACCAACCAGCTGGGTGGCTCCCAGCAAGCATGGCACTTCTGTTTCCTCCTCTTAAAAAGAAAATAATGATAGCTACTCTCCAGGGTTTGGGTAAAAATAACCAAAATGAGCCGTGCTGCAAAATATTTGGCCCTTAGTGGACACCATAGGTAGGTGATTCTCTCACCTAGCACAGGATGGGCTCTGGGGACAGGCAGTCCAGACTAAAATATTTGCTCTACCACTTGCTAACTGCATGACCATGGGCACGTTATTTATCCTCTCTGTGCCTCAGTTTCCTAATCTGTAAAATGGAAAGAAGTTATATCGTTGAAGATTTGTGAAAAATTAATGTAAGGAATGTAACACGCTAAAACATAGATAAGCCAAACTCGGGACTCTCTGCACCCCCCCCCCATGTTTTAAAGCGTTAAATCACGTAACCACCCTACAAGAGCAATGTTCTCCACTCTACAGATGAGGCGACTGAAACTTAGAAACGCTACTTCAGCTTCCCAGGTGTCTGCAAAAGGCAGAGCAGGGATTCGAACCCAGGGAGCCTCGCTCCAGAGTCCGGTTGCCTCGTTGCTGTTATAAGCCCCATGAAGGTTACTTCTTGTTGCTACCTGGTGACATGAGAGCAGGCTGGAGAATCTGAAAAACTCCATTGCTTCCTCTGCAAGCCCTTCAGCCTCCCCTTCCTCCTCCCCAAACCCCATCTCTTATCTTCATCTGACATTTAGCATGTTGTTTTTACGAGCATCATGTTTGCGATCACCCAGGATCTCCATTCCAATCAAATTCAGATTAAATGTGATGGTTAAACTTAATGAGAGTCCAATTCCTCTTTTATTTTGGTTTGACCTTAATCATCCCTTTTATCCGCTGGTCCGGAAACCTGTAATTTCACAGTCACCCAGAGATGCTGTCTTGTGCACTCAGGACCTTGAGACAGTTACCATCAGACGCACCCTCTACCAGAAAACTTCTCCCCGGCAAATAACTGAGCCAAGAGAGTATAGTAAAAATGTAATTTCTCCAAAAGTCTCTTTCCCCCAAATAATATCAAATAATATCAAACATCTCCCTGCAAACATTTCCACTGAGAAAAATGAACAAATGCAGAGACAAATACGGCAGCAGCTCAGATACCAGTGAGAAGATGGGCCAGTGCCCAGCAGAGGGGACACAGTGTGTAGGACTCCCAGCGGCCCTAAAAGACCAAGAAGTAAGGGAAGTCACAGAGTTTTCAAACTTAAAGGGATCCCAAAGTCCTTCTAATCCAGTTATTTGCAAAGACCTTTTAAGTGCGGATTGTTTTGTTCATCTGAAATCTTACCCAGAAGATTTATAGAAAAGCTGAAATGCTCTTCCTGAGTCACAAGGGGAGGCATCCAGAGTCTATCTCCACTCTTTCCTCTCATCTTCCAACAGTTCTTATGAGGGTGCTGGGGACCTTGGGTCCACTAGGACCTAGTTTGAAAATCATTATTCTAATCCTCCTTCCTTCTTTTACCACTGGGAAGAATGAAGCCCAGAGAAGCTGCCTGACTTGCCTGAGGTCACAAAGCCAAGCCAGCAGCCCAGGTTGTCCCCTTATCTCTCTTCCACAATTTTTCCATGATGACACCTGAATCTGTGAATGAACTGCCTTTTGTTTCTCCAGATGGCATGTCTGTTTGCATGTTTGTACCCATGCCCAGCGTTCCCAAGAAAACCTAAAAAACCAGTCCCTGCTTTCCCTTTAAAGCTTGGAGTCTGTAGTTTGGACACAATGTCTTGGCTGCCCAAGATCGCTGGAAGCACAGTACAAAGGCAGAGGGTTGTAAACATTGCCCTGCAGCTGACCTAGGGCTCTATTTCACCATCTAAATTAGGTTGAGTTTCTGCTCTCCCGGGGAAGTTCTAAAATCTGGTAGTTCTCAGAGAGACACCGAGGGCAAGCAGCCAGATCAGGGACCCTGGTCCACCAGTTATGGACACTTAACTGAGCCACTATGCCTCTTCATTTCTCCACCTGTAAAACAGGATGGGGGTGCTGGAGCGGTGGCTCAGTGGTTACGGCACTTACCTGGCATGCGCAAGGATGCAAGTTCATACCCCAGCACCACATACACAACGAAGTGTCGGAGCAACGAAAGCCACATGAAAAACTAAAAAAAGTTGATTCTCTCTTTCTCTCTCTCACTGTCCCACTGTCCCTCTCTCAAAAACAAACAAACAGGATGGGAAAGGGAGAGAGTCACCACCTGCCTCAGAAATGGTCCCACAAGAAAACTGTGCCCTTTACCTGCTTAAAAGGTGTAGGCTGGGAAAAAATAGTGGAGAAGGGGGACTCAAACCAACGTCCTGTACGAAGGGACCGCTGTGAGCACGGTGGCTGAGGAAGGGCTTCCCAGGCACTGTGCTTGCAATGGCTCATGTGGCCCTCCCAGCAGCCCAAGAATAGATGCCATTCCTTGCACTGGGCAGATGAAGCTCAGGCTCATGGACTTATTCCACATGGCACAGCTGGAAAATGGATTCAAATTCTGGGGTCATCAAAAGCATCTCACCACAAAACCTGCACCCTTCACCACTAGCCCACACTGCCTTTCCTTCTTACCAAGCAGGAAAAAAGGGCAAATGATGTGACATACAAAGGCACAGGACTTGGCCAGCCCCAGAGAGAGGCAGCACAGACAGACACCAGGGCTGGATTTCTGAGTTTCCCCTCCAGCTTGTCCAAAGAATTCCCCAGCAAATGCTGGATCCCACACATCTCCTAGAGGCAAGAATTCTCTGCTTGTTTACTGAATCCCCTGGGCTGGGGGTGGTGAACTGGGTACAAAAGCAGGATAAAGGTACACTTTCTGCATGTGAGAACCATTCCCCCCCTCCAAGGAGCATGTCACACTGTACGTCACCGTCATCAAAGGGGCTGTGCATAAACCTGAAAAACCAAACGGACCTGTCTGTAGGTGTCACTTATATCACAAGGCTACAGGTGCCTTTTTTTCCACCGTCTGCTGGTGCCGGGAGCGCCTGCCTTCTCTTGCCCTGAAAGCCTTGTCTCTGGACCTAGCCACCGCTGTCCTCACGTAAGCACTTTTTCTTTACTCTTTTGGATGAATCCTAAGGGGCGTCGGGGCTCAGAGGCTCAGCCAAGGGCCTGGGTCTGTTATTCAGGCTCCAGTTCCACACCAACCCCTCCACTAGGTAGTCACGGTGCCTCCTGGAGACTGTTTGACTCAGAAACCACTGCCTGCCTGAGAGGGATATTTTTCTCTCCCAAGGCTATGGGATCATCACCCACCCCCTCGTCTCCAGCCCCTACACCCTCTGGATCAATTGACAGATGCAAGGGGAATTAAGAATGCAGACAGGCGCTCCGCCCTGAGCGTTAGGAAGGGAAGTTGGACTTTACACAGACAAAAACTTGACTCCCAAGAAAGCCCCCTACACACACCTGGACTTGGCTCCTCAAATCCCCGCTGGCCTGCTCACCTGCTTAGATAACAGAGGTCTGCCCTATGATGGTTTGGTATTTTTCAGGAATTTGTACAAAAGAGTTCAAGGACTCCAACTTTGTCCTCTCATACCCCCTTAGAGTAGTAGGTTTCCAGAAAAAGCAATGGTGAAGGTTTTTTCCACTGTGTTCTCCAGGGCCTGTGGGATTCCTGTGGGCTCGCCCCCTGCTGGCTGCCACTGGTAGCACATGCTCCCTCCTGACACAAGCGGGGACAGGTGTCTGCCCTGATGTGCTAACAACTTCAGGAGCTGCAAAGGGTGCCACAGATTATTAGGTACAACTTCTTGGTTTTACAGATGAGGGACCTAAGGTCCCCCAAATCTCAGTGATTTAGGAAGACAGCTTTGTGTTTTATTCTAAAGATCTAGGAAGACGGGTTCTCTGCTCATCTGAGTGAAAGCTGGGTCTTTTCTCTTCATGTTCTCTGGGAGAATGTTTTTTTTTTTCCGTAATTCAAGGTATATTTGATGGCATTTTCTGTTTGGTTGTCCCCTTTTCTACGACAAAGCCAGAGTAGCAACTCTTTCACTACGTTGGCGAGGGTCTATTTATTTCTTCTGGGACACGAATGGACATAGATATCACACTTGGTCTTCTATGGGCATAATATAGTGACTCATTTTATCCATAGCACATTTTGCGGATTTCGTGTTAAAATTCCTGTTTTAAGGATGAGGAAACAGGAGCTCGGGGATGGTGATGAATGTTTATACGGCACAACAGTATGAGAAAACAAAGCAAACATTTCAGCAGACTGAGTGGTAGGAAATGAGCTCCGTGTCCCTTGCCTTGTGAGTGGCAGAGGCAGAATTAAGCCCCTGTTTGCAAAACCTGAGGGCTTTGCACTGAAGCCCCACAGCAAACAACATGGCGTACCTTCCACGGGCCTTGCCGCACCTTCCAGACAAACAGCTAAACAAACAAACAAACTCCCTAAGCAAGGTAAAGAAAAATGAGGAATTGCTTGACAAGCCTTCATCTTGGCTCACACTGTGGCTGTGGTTTTCCCAAAACAAACACTCGAGCACCCAACCCACAATCCTTTCGCAGCAAGTGTTGAAATACTCCACTGAATTTTGCTCGGTGTGCCTTCTTAAGGAGGTCTGAAGAGTGGGAAGTTGACCCTGCCTTACCCACAGCACTCAGGACCTAGTGGGCATTCAGGTGTCACCGGGGTTGGAGGGGAGAAAAGAATTTTTCTTCCCAGGGACACTGCCCAAGTGGTAGGATTGGGGAAGGCACCTCTCAGCCAGCCCCCTTTCTCCATATTTTACACCTGTGTGGCCTCGTTCTGCCCAGCGATGTTTTGATACATAAATAGTCAAATGTGTAGGTGCTTAATTGGGTAGATTTTTGGTCACATGCCCGGAGCAAAGTTGATGATCCCCGCCAGGGTCAGGAAGGAATTTTCCTCCTCTGGCAAACTGGCCAAGGCTGGGTGGTTTTCTCCTTCCCTTCTCTCTGGAAGGCTGAGCAGAGATACCTGGGTGCTCAGGCCATGGGCTCTGCACCCGTTAGTGCCGCCTCTGCTCTGTGTGGAGGGAGGAAACACACAGGTTCGTCCTTCTGACTGGGCAGACGCTCTGTGTGTGCATTTGGTGCGTGAGCTGGCTCCGAGACGGTGAGGAAGCCACAGGAGGCACTGGGGACCTCAGGGTGCATACCATCGCTGCCTCACTCCAAAGGTACCTGCAGCCAGCCTTTCCTCCTGATTCCTCCACCTTGCATTAATCATGCTTGATCTTCTCCTACTTACCTGACAGCTAGAACGGCAAGAGATCTCGGGGGAAGCTGATGATAACCAATGCTGGTGGGCATAAGTGAGGGTCTAGGGCAGGCAAAGCACCCTGCTAGCCAGAGGAAAGACTTCCCAGCTGTCCTGAAATTCCTACTGGGGCGGAAGGTGACCAGCACAGTGGGGAGGGGGAAGAGCTCATCAGAGGACTTTGTCAGACTATGAGTCTAATCTAGGGTTGTATAAGTTGGACTTCATTCCCATCTGGTGAGCCTCCTTGACCGCAGTATCCAAATATAATCCCTTGAGGTGCAGATGAAGGTGTGCGAGTATGTTTGTGCACATGTACAGATTTGGAAATGTTGGCTCAATCAAGTGGGAGGTTGCAGAAAATCATAAACCTGGGGTTGACCTTGAAGTCCGTGCCATCAACGTCCCCATCCACTAGGTGAAGAACTAAGGTTTGGACAAGTGTAAGGAGCAGAATCATGAGTCCAAGTTCAGGGCCAGCCAGCCCCTCAACAGCAAAATGTAGCTAGACCAGCAGGCCAAAGAATCTCCTAGGCCTTCCCTTCTTGTTCTTTGTGAATTCTCAGTCTACCTAACCCAGTGCTTCCCAACCTTCTCCTCATTATCACCCCCGCCCCTGTGGAATGGCTGATTTAACCTCAGGCCTGGGCTTACACATTACTGGGCCTCAAATGTCCTCGCTGAGAAATGGGCCTCACACCACTGCTCCTTCCCACCCAACCTGCTCCACCAACTTTACGAAGTCTAAGAGCCACAATGTCCAATTATTGCAGGGATCTTAGAGGGTCTAAATAGGAACAGCTGCCGAACACAGAGCAAGCATTATTCCTGAACTTGCCCACCTAGAGCATGCTGGCTACTTGGCCAAGGTCTTCTGTGATGAGCCCAGACTTAACACCCCCTCCTATTGCAATACCAAAGCAAAAAGAAAGGAAAAAGCAGGGGGAAAAAACACTTTATTGCATTCATAAAAGACATTATTTTTCTAAAACGCAAAAAAAAAAAAAATTAAGGAAGGAAAATACACATTGTACACCTGAGAGAGCCGGTTAAGAGAACTTAATGGATATAATTTGCCGTGGAAGGAATTACATAGGGAATCAGATATGGCTTTGGCACAGCTCTGGAGAGATTACAGATCAAATGAGTGGGCTGGACTAGCAAGGGGGTAGATCATTAAAGGAGGTAAATTCCCTACTGATCAAAAAAAAATCCCTAATTTTTATATGATTGAATTCAGTTTACCAAATGGCTTTTTAAAAAAAAATACCAAATAATGTTTAAGAGCTGGTTTTCAGGCGTTGACAAGGAGTGTCACTGAAAGTCACTGTCACCGTCTGCATCTGGGGGTTCTATGGACACTGAAGCCTGGGGACCGTGTTCTGTTTTCTTCCATTTGGGGTCCACCTCTCCTTTTTCTGAACTCAATGAAGATCACATCAGAGGGCTGCCACCCTCCCCTGCAGTTTTCTGAGCCTTCTGACCCAGTGGGAATGGGGATATTTTCATCGTTAACCTTTATTTAGAGGATCTTTTCTGAAATCCAATCCACAAAGTAAAACAGGCTTTGGACTCCAGGGGGTCCTTTCCCTCTCTCTTACCCCCTCATCCTTCTTCATCCTCCCCAATACTCTCTCACACTCCACCCTCGCTTAGGATGTAAAACAAGCCAATCTGTGGAAAACTCAGAGTTCAAAACCCGGGCAGCCTTGAGCTGTGTTTGACAGGTTCCCTGGGGAGATTCATGGTCATGATAACTTTCTGGGCCTGTAAACCCTGTCCAGGCATGGAGGAGGGGTCTGTGGACTCATGGGTGCTGGCCCAGATAGGGTATCCAAGGTGAGAACCCCAACTCTGCTTTTTATGTGCAGAGAGCAGGTCTTGTGCACATGGATGACAACATTGGTGATGACTATGGTAGATTTGTGGGCATCCTCTAGGAACTGGCTCCAGAATCACACAATCCCCACTCTTCTTAGTATTGCCATAAAAGAGGGGAGAACCGTCTCAGAAGCTGTTGTCATTCCTCCACGAGATACCCATTTAATGCATGAGTTCTTCTGGGGGAAACTGCAACAGGTGAAACCCAAGGTAGTCATCCATGTTTTGGCATTACCCTGGATAACAAAGTATATATACATTGATTACTGTTGGTTTGACAATGTTTCTCCCTCAATTGTATCTCTAAATACTTCTAATAAAAAAAAAAGATTCTCCTTTCTGAAGGAAAAAAAGTATTGCCATAAAAGCATTTTCAGAAAAGGAGGCAGAGAAGCCAAGAGGCAGAAACCATAGGGCCTCCCACCAACTTCCTCTGCTGTCTATTGCTGTGTGATCTTGAGCAACTTACACACATTCTCCAAGCTTCACCTTCCTTCCCTGCAAAATGGCAGGTGAGAGGAGAGATGAGACAAAAGCAATATTTTCCAGCACTCGCTCACACCACTGGCAAGGTGCAAGATGACTGTGGCCGGAGGTTGCAAACTCGTTCTGAAAGGGTCAGATAGCAAATATTTTAGGTTTTGCAGGCCAGTCAACAAAATTAATGATATTTTGTGTGTACCTATTTTAAAATATAAAATCATTTTTGGCCATAGGACCCACAAAATTCGTGATAGGCTGGATTTGTCAGCTATAGTTTGCTGAGCTCTGATGTGGAAGGTACATGGATGAACAATTTCTATTTAAATGCTTGTATATTATTTTTATGCACATTAAAAGAACTGTAACTTTCCATTTATAGTGATGATACAAAATTTTCCTTCCAAATAAACATATGCATGTTAAAACAAAAAGGGAGTGGATTTTTAAAAACAGTTTAAGGAAATAATAGTGTTGGTAGTGTATATGGCTGCAGTGAAATTATCACAGTGGCAAATGACTAACGTTTAGACTGAAGATGTTGGACTGATGATGGATAAAACCTAAGTATCTTAAAATTCCGTCTTTCGACATCCCAGGAGTTGGAATCTAGTATTTCCCCTTTTGTTTGTGAATGCTGGCGTCCTCAGCTGCTCCGTCCCCTATAAGTGGGTAAGGAAAAGGCCTATCTCATTAACGTTATTTCAAGAATCAGAACAAATGGGTAAGCAGACTTTTAATCTGTCAAATGTGGATTTTTTCCCCCAAATCTGAGGGATTACAGGATTCAGGGCACAGATAGGGTACAAATATGGGAAGCAGTGAAGATGAGTTTGGCTGGGTAAGAGAATCATGAATGGAGCTGAAGGCCCTTTCTCTTCCAGCCCCAACCAAACCCCTTTCCCTGGAGCTTTCCCCACCACGCATGCACAGGGAGGACTCAGCGATTAGGATCATGAGCTTTCCAAAAAGACAAACCTGAGCTGACCCCAGACCCCTTCACTTGCCGATTGGCTGATTTTGCTCTTGCTGGCTGGAATCTCAGTCCCTCCATCCCTCATCCAGTGCACCCCATTTCCAGTACCCATCTCAGAGGAATTGTTCTGAGGAGACCAGGAGTCATGAAGCCAAAGTGCTCATGGAGACACAGTGCCATGTTTGTGACACACTCTCTTCTCCAGACCTCGGGGCCAGATTGCTGCAGAATTCAGAAGTCCTTTTTAAGAGAGAAGGACAGTGAGAGAGAGAGAGAGAGAGAGAGAGGGAGAGAGAGATAATCAATTTTATTTAGTTTTTCATGTGGCTTTTGTTGCTCCAACACTTCATTGTGTACATGGTGCTGGGGTTTGAACCCGCATCCTCGCGCATGCCAGCCAAGTGCCCTAACCATGGAGCCACTGCTCCAGCCCCAGAATTCAGAAGTCTTCAGGGACTAGGATGGTAATGCTTTGCACACACCCCAGAGTGCAGAACACCCACAGGATCCTGGGCTGCTCCAACACATTCATAACTGCAATGAATCAACTTCACCAGGTGGAATAAATACAGCTGTAACTAGAAACGAGGATATATGTGGATGTATGTGTTAATGCACACACCACAAAAGCTATAGAACATCAATTCGGTGCTGGGTTTGTAGGAAAATAAGTGCACTAGACAAATATTTATGTGCTTGCAAACACACACACACGCACACGCACACGCACACACACAGACACACACACGCGCACACACACGCACGCACACACGCAGACTTTCATTTTTCAGAGCTGTCAGGTTTCAGAATTTTGGCTACGATCATGTATACCAATTCTTGCCCTGTTTTCAGAAGAATATTGTTAGATAATATACGTAAGCGTTCAGAGGGTCAGCAAAAGTCAACAAAGGCTCAATCCTGCATGGTCACAGACTCCCAGCTTTGCCACTTTCTAGTTACATAACTTGGGCAACTTTCTGCACCCTCTGCCTCAGTTTCCTTCATCTATAAAACTTGGATAAACGGGAAGTGGAGAGGATTCAGCAGTGTCACTGGTGGACAGCACTTAGAGGGGTACCTGGTGACTATCACTTTCAGAAACCAAAGGTTGCCTTGCTGGGAGGCCCAGCATAGCGTGGCTTCCGGAGCCCATGCCCTGGCCACCTCCACACCTCCTCACGGCCCCTCTCCACTATTGCAGGGTGATGTTGGACTCGGTGACACACAGCACCTTCCTGCCCAACACGTCCTTCTGCGACCCCCTGATGTCGTGGACCGATCTCTTCAGCAATGAAGAGTACTACCCGGCCTTTGAGCATCAGACAGGTGGGTGCATCTGGAAGGGGCTTGGCAGGAGATGCTGCCTTGCTGGGGACTAGAAATGCCAGTGTTCAGAGAGGAAGCTGTGTGGGGAGGCCCAGGTGGAAGGACAGGCAGCCTCTTGCAGAAAGGAAAGCACTAGAATCCTTACTCCAACTCCTATAGAGTTCTGTGTAAAAAGAGGTACTCAGTAAACACAAGGCCCCACACTGTTCCCAGGCCTCCCTCCCCACCCTTGCTCCTCTCTTTCTCCACCTGAGAAGGAAACTCAACTCGGGACCTTATGCAAATCTCATGCCAGAGGGAGGCCAGCTGAGCTTTGCCCCAGAAACCCTCTGAGGGCCTCTGTCCCTGAGCACTTGGGTGACTGCACATCACAGCAAACCTGGCCAAGGGCTGGCCAGGCAGGTGCACACCCCACAGGCAGTGATGCAAGCGCTCAGCAAGCTGTCAGTCCTAGGGAGTCTTAACCCTGCACACGCCAGAGTCTGAACCCAGGGTCCAGGGTCAGGCAGTGCCCAGACACCACATGATGTCCACCTCCACAAGGAAGCCTCCGCCTCTCTGGGACCACAGGCCAGGGCTACACACACAGAATTAGGAACTAACCTACATCGGGCAGTCCTGTACCTACACTACCACCATGCACACATCCATGCTCACAAAATCCATCACTGTCTTCACAAAGGTCTAGATCATTGCGTTTGAACTTGCATCATTCAGACGCATACTACATTGTCCTTCAAACCTAAGCAGCACCTAATTTCCCAGAAAGACAACGAGAAATGTATTCCACCTGCTTCCCTTGAAATTTGTCTAAGAGGTTAAATCTGAAGGGGAAATGACAGCTATCATGTCCCTCCATATGAGTCCCACCACTGTGGGGCCCAGCTCCTGTCCTTCTCTCTACCCCTGCATAAAGCCAGCCCTTACTCCACCCAGATCTGCCACTGCAGGACCCCCTTCCTGTCCTCCCAAGTGACATCTGGGGTGTCACTGGGGGGATGGCCTCAACTACCTGTAGGCATGATGTCCAGGAGGCCACTTCTATAGTCATCAAGAGTTGAGCTTTGGAGCAGGTGCTCTAAATGTGAGGTCTGGCTTTTATTAATTTATTTTTCTTTGGTACTGACCTGAAGATTGAACCCAGAGGCACTTAACCACTGAGCCACATCCCCAGCTCTTTCAATATTTTATTTGGAGACAAGGTCTCACTAAGTTGCTCAGGGCCTCACCACATTGCTGAGCCTGGGTTCTGAACTTGCAATCCTCCTGCCTCGGCCTCCTGTCACTGGGATTGTAGGTGTGTGACATCTGGCTTTGACACTTGCTCTCTGCACCATCTTAACCACCCTAATCCTTCCACCTGCATCATGGGGATAATAAGCACTTGGCTGGTAGATCTGTGATGACCGGAAGTGAGTTAATATTTGAGAAGCTTCCGGGCCATGGTCTGGCACGTGGCCAGCACACATAGGTGTTTATAGAATGGGGGATTCGTTCCTGTTTGGGTTGATGAGAAAGTTCTAGAGCTGGACAATACTGATGGTTGCGCAACAACGTGAGCAGATTTAATGTCCCTGAACTGTACACTTGAAAAGGGTTAAAATGGAAAGCTTTGAATAATGTATATTTTGCCACAATTTTTTAAATGAAGATTTGACAGGAGTCACCCCTGTGAAATTGCCACAGTGGTTTAATCGGTCCAAGTCTTGGATTCCCAGACACAACTTTCCCCACAGAGAACTCTGCAATTCCATTTGTGTACTGAAAGATACGGCCAGGTCATTGCTAGGATTCCTTCCAGAAGCTTCTCTGAATCCTGCATCTGGCAACGTCACAAACAGCCTTCTCTTCCTCACCCACCATTAAGAGAATAGAAATTTGTGTGGCCAATGTAAATAAAATATCCTTCCGGAGCGGCCAGGGTTCCTAGCGTTCCCTGTGGGGTGCACAGGGCTTTTGACTTGCCACACGGCCCCCTGAGTTTCAGAAGCTGAACGCCTCTGTCCTCCTAATGCCTCTCCCACCTGCCTGGGCACCCGGGGAGCCTCATCATCCCTGGCTCTCCCTGGGGTCCCACTGGTGGGAGGAATCCTGGAGGTACCTTCTTGTCTTCTTATGACAAGGACATTGCCACCCAGAGAGGTGATGCACTGAGTTATCACAAAAGCACTTTCTACCAGACAAGGGTCAAGGTCAACTGCAGGTTTGCCCCTGGGCCTCTCTACAAACTTTCAGTGCTGGGCAGCCCGAAGGCTCGGAGGCATCTCCTCTCCCGTGGTCCTCGCCCACCTCCCAGGAATCTCTATCTTGAATTCACAGCTTGCCTTGGTTCTGTCTGAATGGCAGCTTCCTGTTCAAATCTGCTGTTCACCAGCCACATTTTTCCAACAAATTTTCTTTCTTTCTTTCTTTTTTTTTTTGGGGGGGGGAGTAATAATGGGGATTGAATCCAAGACACTTAACCATTAAGCCAAAAAGACACATCCCCAGCCCCCTCCCTTTTTTTTGTTTAAGACAGAGGGACCATGAGAGAGAGAAAGAGAGAATCAATTTTATTTTATTTAATTTTTCATGTGGATTTCGTTGCTCTGAACCTTTGTTGTACACATGGTGCTAGGGTTTGAACCCACGTCCTTGTACATGCCAGGAAAGCACCAGAACCACTGAGCCCCCTTTTTTTATCTTTATTTTCTATATATATTTTTTTCTTTTTAAATTTTGAAACAGGGTTTCGCTCAGTTGCTTAGGACCCCACTAACTTTCTGAGGCTGGTTTTGAACTTGCAGTCCCCCTGCCTCAGCCTCCCAAGCCACTGCAAACAAGTGTTTTGAGATATATTTTCCTTTGCTGAACCACCTGCCTCCGAGACTCAGAAGGATGGAATGAGATTTTGTATATGAAGTGCTCAGGAAAGCAGGCAGCACTTGGCAAGTGATCACCGGAGGGAGGAACTCCTGGCGCTCCCTGGTGGGTGGAGAAACAGCCTTCTCTCCCCTCTCTTCACTCTTCATGTTGAACAAAAGCAACACGGGCCTCAATCACCACCTTCCCAATTCAGAATGCTTGACCGTGTAGGTACATTGAGACCAGAGGGAGGGAAAGCAAGAGAGAAATAATGCGCCCCTAGACTAATGATGTCTGGGAGAGGGCAGGGAGGAAAATGTCCCAGAGGGCTTCAGCAGATTCTTAAACTGCCCGGATGTGCTGCCCACAAAGGAGGCCGACCTGCTCCTGGAAGAGGACTTCTGCGTGGCTGCACTGCAGGCTGGAAGTGGGCAGGGGGCGATCACAGATTGCGAAAGTCTTTAGTGTTTCATTCACTCACCCTAGCCTTGACTTTGATTTTTTCCAAACATTTATCAATATTGGAAAATGTGTTCAAGTAAAGGGGCCACATGTATTTCAAATGCATATGCTATTTTCAAGATTCTTCCTCCCATCGAGGTCCAGTAGCCAATCCTCTGATGAGTCATTGAGCCTCCTAGCCTTGCTCTGACTTCCTGGGGCTCTATCTTTAACCTCCAAGTCCCACAAGCCTCCCCTCTGACTGACAAGGTGGCCATGCCAGCACCAGGAGTCTCCTGTGCTTGGAATCTCTCTTTGTCAGTAGCAGAGGTTTCCAGTCTGGGGCAGTAGTAGGAGCTCCGGGACCTCAGGTTGCACCATAGAAGAGAGCTGGGTGACATGAGGCCACACTCCAGCCCTACCTTCTACCCCCACCCACCCTCAAGCAGTTTCCTCCACTTGAACGCAGAAGGCAGGACAGCATAGAGGGCTTTGGGGCTTGGCTGCAGGAGCTAGAACCCACCTATACGACCTACTCCTATCCCTGCCCCTGACCCAAAAGTTCACCCCAAAGATTTACTATCTACATTTGTAAACATGACACAATTTAAGGCTTCATAGAATGTGTTCAGTATAACATGAGAAAACAAGAGTGTTCAGCCTGACGGGCTCTCATGAAGCGCTCCACATGTTAGATATTATGATGACCAAGTGGGAGATTTTATTCTAAGAAAGAGCTTTTTAAAAAGCAAAGTGTAGAAACCACTGAGCCAGAAAATCCAGGAGAGGGGCATTTGATCCCACATGGGCTTTTCTAAACAAGATGTGTGTGCTTAGGTACAGAAGTTTGAAAGCAGATACAAAGGTAAGTGTCTAAGAACTTCTAAATCAAAATCAGATAAGCAAACATGAAATCGTCTGAAACCTGAAATGAACCCTGTGGCAGCAGTAATATCCTGGGGACCTCACCACTGCCTCCTCCTGAGCCTTCTGGGCAGCTGTGGCGCTGGGACCACTCAGGCTCAGCTCTCTATGCACCTCCCTGGCACCACACTCTCAAGGCCATGGCTTTTGTCTCATGCCAGCCAGCTCCTGCCCTCTGTCTTCCATCCAGTTTCTTACACTGCTCCTGGGCCTTATTTTTTTCATCTCCTGGTCTGAGTCTTTCCAGAGGTTAGGATGGAAAAAAAAAAAATGGCCATTGGACGATGCTAGCCTGGCTCCTAGAGGAAACCTGGTAGCAGTTTATCAGGGCAGACTTTCCCTCTTGGGAAGTCCTTCCTTTCAGTGACAAAGCTACAGTTGATGGTGCCAGGCGCTCCCCAATTCACTTGCTACCTCTCTTCAATGCTGCCTGGGGCAAAAACTTTCCCAACTCCCTATGCTAATAAATCATGCTAATTATGGTTTGCAGTTGTCTAGCCCAGGCCTCCTCTGAGGCAGACTGTCTGTCTCCCCTTCACCAAGCCCTCAGCTTGCTTTGTTCTGGTCAGCCCTCAGCTATACTGAGGAAAGCCTCCCTTCCCTGAGAACCAATGTCACCTGGCAAGGAGAGTTGGACAGCAACTATCCCCTTAGTAGTTCCCAATGTCCCCACCTGGGGCCACTTCAGGCACCCATGTTACCTGGTGTTACACTTTGAGTGCCAGAGAACAGCAGCCTAGCTCTGATAGCTAAAGTCTTTCAGAATTTAAATCCATCCTGGGACATCCGATCGCTTGTGAGAATTCCCCCCAGAATTGCTGTAAATTCCTGTAGCTCCCCAATTGTCCTTCCCAAGGCAGCTGGCCTGCAAACAAGCATCCTGACCCACTTCTAACTTCAAAGGAGATGGTGTAGCCTGCTGCTTAATAGTGGCCTGTGGACAAACGTACCAGTCACAGGATGCCAGCCAGCTGGGAACATGGCGAAGGGCTCAGAGCTCAGTTTCCCCACAAAACTTAAGTCATTTATGTATTAAGGATACATTGAGAAAAACGCTGCATTTTCAGACCATAGAACCTACTAAACGTAATGGAGTCATAGGTGTACCAACTCATCTTTTACCTTCCGTGTGTGCATTTCTTGCAAGGAGCAGAAAAGTCTTCAAGTCATTCAGTGGGATTGGAAATACAGGCATCAGCATCTCTCCATCCTCTTTCTGATTTTTCAAATCAGATATATACCTAGGAGATATATACCTTGATCTAAATCTCGTTTTAGTCAGTCTTTGAGATATGCACTCTCCTTGCTTGGCATGGGCCCAATGTCCCTTACTGACCATGGCTGTGACCTTAGGGGGTTACGTAACCTCCCAGAACCTGGGTCTCCTCATCTGTAACATGGAGATAATAATCACTGGCGATCAGTTACAATGACCGACTGGACTGACCGTGGGCCGGGTCAGGCTCCCACACTCCCAGTTCAGGGAAGCAGAGCCCACGGTCTGGGGAGGGAGGTGCTGTGAATCCTGAGACTTCTGAGAAGCGCACCTGAGGGGAAGAGATGAGTGAGAATTACTCTAGAGGTGGCAGAAGGGGAGGGGAGAGGCACCTGAGGAAAGGCTGAGCCATGAAGCAACCTGAAGGAGGACGGCCAGGGAATGCGGAGCAGCAGGGGCAGATAGATGAGGCACGCTTTTCCCCTTGGTCAGCCTCCCTGTGCCCTCCTCCACCCTAGGATGGGGCCATAAAACACACCACAACCAAACCCACCCATGGGCGTTGGCTCCTCCCTCCCTGTCCCTGAGGACAACAGCCTCCCTCTCAGCTCTGTGGCTGTAGGAAGCTTGGCCACCTCTTGGCACTGGACCCCAGCTGCCCGCCAGGGGCTGAACTGCACACAAAGCCTGCTCTGTGGGTGAGCCCAGCGAGCCCAGTGTGTGTGCCTACCCCCGCCCGGGCACTTCTCCGAATCCTTAAGGCCCTCTTGGCTTCCAGAAACAATATGGTCCCCTTCAAGTGCCAAAGAAAATAACAAGGTGGTTGAAGTAGAGAGGGGAAGAGAACAGACTCAGTGAAACCTTTCCATGAACAGAAGTAGGCTGTGGCCTCCCACGGTCGCACACTGATAGCCATCTCAGTTAGGGCCCGGTGGGACCAGCCACTGAAGAATGTCAAGGCTCATAAACATCTCTCATCAGGAAACCAGGAACGTCCAACGTCCCTTAGGTTTACTCAAGCCAGAAATCACTAGATGAAAGCACAGAATCGACTCCAAAAGGGCCTCTGTTCTCCCAGGAGCACTGCATGCGTGAGGTGCCCGCCACGGGCCTGGTGGGCCAGCCCCAACAAGCAGCCAGAGTGCCAGAGCAGGGGGCTTAGCCCTACCGGCCCCCATGCTCTTCTCCCTGCCAGGTGGAGACTAAGACATCAGCCTTCACCTGCCTGGAGGAATATCAACTCTTACATACATGCACGTAAAATTCTGATTAAATTTTTTAAATAAATTACAACAAATCTACTGTTTAGGCTTGACTGCCCTTCAATCCACTCCTTGGTGGGAAAAGAAGTTTCTGGAAGGGCTCTGCATTTTAGGAGGAGTTTCAGTTTCCATCTCCTTGAAATAGCCCTATCCCAACCATTTGTCAGGACTGTTGGAAGAATTTGAGAGACCTGAGACGATGTCAGCAAGGACATGTGGCACTTCTGTGACATGCAGTGGGTGCTTGGTGAGTAGTAGACCCTGGCAGGGCAGAGAGACTGTTCCCTCGCTGGATTCAGAAGTACCACAACAGGATCTGAAGTGGGAATAGCAATAGCACCATATCTGTTTCCATGTGGAGTCTAACTAGAGTGACCCTTCCTGTCATCCACACAGCCTGAACCAGCCACCTCAGCTGTCCTCTGCACTGGCCATTCCCCTTAGCCATCTCATTCTCTCCAGCTCCGTCTGCCTCTTTCTCCATTTTCCATCTCTTCCCTGTGCTGACCCTCTGAGGACCAGTAAGATTGGATGGGAAGAGCAATGACTTTCAAGTTCAGACTGGGATTCAGATCCCAGCTTTGCCATGGAACCTTAGGAAACTTCTCAATGACCCTCAGGTTTCTCAACTGTGGCCTCCCAGGAGGCAGGTACCAAACCTGACTTATCCACTATGCTTCCCTAGCACACAGCTCGTTGCATCACACAAAGTAAAGACACAATGATAATGTTAATAATAGGATTCAAATCATCCAGACTCTGTTCCAGCTCACTCAATCTGCAGAACAACCCTGTGATATAGATGCTATAATTGTCCCCATTTCACCAATAAAGAAACTGAAGCTTTCATTTATTGGATGGATGGATGGATGCATGCATGCATGCATGCATGGATCAATAGATGGATATCATAAGGATTATAGGAATCATTTAAATCAAAGTCTAACCTAGTACCTGGCATCTGCCTCTTAACAGCATCTGCACTCTTTCCATTTTTTTCTTGGAACATTGGGAAAGGGCTGATGAGTTCTAAATTTCTACCCATGTACCAGGTACTGTCACTTCCAGCCTCCCAGATAGAATATATACCCACAACTACCTGGGTGTATATGCAGCTCATTTGGAGAAGTGAGGGGCTCTGATCTCAGGATAGGAAAAATTCTCAAAATGCCACCAAACACCAGAACACCAATGACAACTCTCCCATGTCCTGCTTCCTCTGGAAGAACTAGCTATGGTGGTCCAAGTTCCGTTAGACTCTGAGAAACATCTAATCATCCCAAGTCCTTGAAAGGAGATAGCCAGAGACTATGCACCAAAGGGTAACCAGCATGGACAACTGACTGTTAAAACAGAGGGAATTGATCTCACTCCAGTCAGAATGGCAAAAATGAAGAATATCAACAATAACAGATGCTGGAGGGGTTGTGGGGAGAAAGGAACACTAACACACTGTTGGTAGGACTGCAAACTGGTTCAGCCACTCTGGAAAGCAGTGTGGAGAATCCTCAAAAAACTAGGGTTGGAGCTACCTTATGACCCATCTATCCCACTCCTGGGTATTTTCCCAAAAGAGCTAGAATTGACACACTACAGAGACACAGCTACATCAATGTTTATGGCAGTTTAATTTATAATAGCTAAACTATGGAACCAACCTACATGCCCCTCGCTGGATGAATGGATTCATAAATTGTGGCATATATACACAATGGAGTTCTACTCCACTATTAGAACAATATCATGCCTTTTGCAGCCAAATGGATGGAAATGCAAAAAAAAAAAAATTATGCTGAGTGAAATATCCCAAACTCAGAGACCTAAGGGCCAAATGTTTTCTCTCTTATGTGGAAGCTAGTGTAGAACTTACAGCAGGATGATAGTCCCCTGAGTTTAAGTATTAAACTAACTATAGTTGAAACTCCACATAGGCTGGGGGAACCATACCTATGAACGAAGAGGGAAAAGGGAGGGAGGCAGGAAGGGGAGGGACAAGGGAGGTTATCAATACAAATGGGAATAGTCAGCTCCCAATAGAAGCCTAGCTATACACAGGCAGGCCGAGAAACTCAGAAATGTCAACAATTATTATATATGTAAATGCTCATTTCAAACTGTAGTATGGTGGAATTACAGAGGAGATATGAGTTCAAGGAATGGAAGAAAGGGAGGGGGTCAGATCCTGGTCTAGGATCGACCTCAACTTACTATCTATGTCAGTATCATGTATGAATGAACATGCGTCAACAGTTCCCTCCAATATGTAAGTCTACGTCAAACTAATAAAAACAAATAAAAAATAAAAAATACCAGCTTCCAGTGGTATCTGTCACACAGTAAGCATTTAATAACTATTGACTTGATCAGTGATTTTCTATGCAACAGTCTCCATACGTTAATCTCAAAAACCACGACAACCCTGTGAGTCAACTATGCTGTCCCCATTTTACAGAGGAGGAGACAGAGACTTAAATAGCTACATACTTGGCCCAAGTGGAAAGCAGCCAAATCAGGATTTGAACCTAGGTCTGCTGGAGTCCTGAGTTTGTGCTCTTGATACTGTGTTGTCTGAAACAAAACAGCTAAAGAGTATTTTTGTCTTCCTTCTTCACTGGGACCCCGCCTTCTAAGTACCAGAATGAGGTCTGGTTCTTTCTCATCCCCTCTTTCCTTCTTTGGCCCCGAAGCCCATCTGCAGGATCCAGTCCCTCTGGTTTTCTCTGCCAAGTGGAAGGTGGCCTGGAACCGTGCAGGACTCTACAGGGCTGGGGGCCTTTTCCACCCACCGGGTGAGGGATGAGGGTGTTAATTCCACCAGGAGCCCTTGGAGAGCCTTGTCCCTCACTTCTCTTTCTTCTGGTGCAGCCTGTGACTCCTACTGGACATCAGTCCCCCCTGAATACTGGACTAAGCGCCACGTCTGGGAATGGCTCCAGTTCTGCTGTGATCAGTACAAGCTGGACGCCAACTGCATCTCCTTCTGCCACTTCAACGTCACTGGCCTGCAGCTGTGCAGCATGACGCAGGAGGAGTTCATCGAGGCCGCCGGCATCTGCGGGGAGTACCTGTACTTCATTCTCCAGAACATCCGCACGCAAGGTCAGGCTCAGAGCGCTTGGGGCTGGGAGCAGATGCCCTCCAGAGGTCCGTACCCGCCTTGGGGCTTGCATTGCAAAATTACTCTCAGCCCAAACTGCTCAGTAACTGGAAACTCCAGTATGCTATCATGGCCACATAAAGCAAAAGGGAATAAGCTGCAAGAAAGTCAGTTGAGTACATCTTTAGAAAGAAAACTAAAAATACATTATAGGGACTGCCCAGAAACCAGGAGGATAACAGCAAAAATAATGCAGGATGTTCATAAGGATTTGAAGCTATAAAGGGTGGACAAAAATATATTTCAGCTTAATCATAAGGGGAAAATATTAAATAGACCCTTTCCTTTCCCATTTCAAAAGGAATCAATCCAACTATCTGACATTTCATTTTATCACGTTCCTAATGGTCATACATTGGATGGCCAGAAGGTGGCGCCAGTAGCGCTATTTGACTGAAACACCTTCTGGGCGCAGAATGCTGCTGAGCGCCTTTTTTTCAAAACCTGAAAGGTTTCTTTTTTCCTTAAAAAAAAAAAAATCTAACTCTGTGTACTATACCAATGTCATACATAATGGATGTTCTAAGCAGTTAAGTGACTTCCTAAAGTCCCCCAGCAAACAGGGTTGATTCACCGATAGCCTCAATCTCCACTGCTTCATCTGTCCCCTGGGATAATGATCCACACTTCCACCAGCTTACCAAGAGGATTAAGTGAAATATTACCTGACACAGCATGCTAAGGATGCAAAAATGTAGTAGATGGAGCCATTTTGATCATCATTCATGTAACCAAGGAACTTGTAATACTAAAAGAAACCCATCTCAGCTCAATTTTAACAAAGATCTTTCTATAAGTTGACACTTTCTCTTGGAAAGGCTACATCAGGAGATACAAGAGGTAGGAAGGTCCCTGCCACTGGCAATAAGCAAACAGCCATGCCCCGATTTGAAGGGGATGCTGTGTCAGAGATTCCTGTTTGTACAAGAAGACCACCATGGACTTCGCAGCTTTAGGACACTTTGACCTCTTTTTTTTTTTTTTCTCCTCCCTGTTGCAAGTGCCAGAAGGGCCAGAAAGCTAAGAAAGGCACACTTGGTCCTTCTGAGCTTGTGCCCTGAGCTGGAGACAGCAGCCTGTGCTTAGAGTGTGAATGGTCACACCAGCTCTGGGAGAAGTTGCTCAAGACTCCATTCAGGACCTTCAGACAGAATAGTCCTGCCCAAAAATCCTAAGGCCTCAGAGAGGAGCATATTCCACCCTGAAAGAGGATGTAGCCTGGCATCGCCAGCTTAGCCAAATGCCAAGGGTCTCCAGGTACCACAGAATCCCTAAGCTGGGGCTGCCTATCATGGGCACTCCTTTCCCTGGTAATTGCTATATCAAAAAATACCTGTTCCTGGTCCCATTCACTCATGGATCTGGGCAAAATGAAAAACCTAAAAGCTGACTTCATTTTTTTTTATTAAACTATTGGTTGCTTCTTTATATTCTAAGGAAGCCCTTGAGTGACAGGAATGTAAGGCATTCTCTAGACCAGGAGGGCTTCCTGTTGGACAGTAAAAATATCAATTCCACCAACCTGATCCATCCTGAAAGTCCCCTTTCAATGATCCTCCAGAAGGTCTGGTATTATTGTGACTGAAGTTTACATAGTCCCAATTTGCCCAGGACTTTGTTCTCACCTACCATCCTGAAATAATTATTATTAGTGCTGACTTTCATTCTCGAAAGTATCTCCATTTGGACAATAGATTATATTAGAGGTAATTATTTAGTTTATGCCTTGTGTTGCCACCCTAGATTGGGTGGATGTTTTTACAGCAGACTAGGGCAGAATAAAAGGAGTTTTGACCAGGAGAGGGGCTAAAGCCCAGAGAACCATCCGGTTCCGTAGGTATTGCCATAGGATTTGAGGGCCCAGGTCACTGAAAGAGAGGTCACAGAGAACGATGGAAGGCAGAGAGCGTCACAGGAAAAGAGTAAGTCCCTTGTTGGTCCCCTGGCCTGTTCTGAGCTTTGGGTAGAGTCAACTGAGGTGTTATGGCTGACCAAAACCAATGAGGATGTGGCACCAGGAATGAAAGATCCCAAACGCGCCCTGTTCCCTACTCCTTAATAAGTAGAAATCAGTCCACATGTTGGGCACCAACTTGAAAACACGATCTGAAACTCCTAGCTCAGGCCCAGGCTACATAGTCAGGAATAAGGCCACGGTCTTCCATATCCTTAGGAAACTTGGCATTCATGTAGCATTTTATACTTCTTTTGTCCTCTTATGCCCATTCTCCTCTTTGATCACTACATAGTAGGCATTTTAAACTTAGGGATTGTAATGCCATTTCAGTGATCATAGACTCAGTGCCAAAGGAGAATTGAGTGGGTATTTTTTTTCCATGTTGCCATTAAGAAAAACCAGTAATCCCAGAGACCAACTGACTGGCAAGGCCACACGGGGGTCAGTGATCCGTAGCCCAGTGCAGGCTCCTTCCCATTGCCCACCCAGAAGATCCACAGAAGCTGCTGGGACAGCTGACTTCAGCTGCTCCTTCCAAGTGACCCTTGAGAAGGAGATTGTCACCTTGAGAGGTAGCCTCAGGGTGTTCTATAATGGCCAGCTGGTCTCCAAGCTTCCTTCTGAAATAAATCACCCTCCAGAGGGCACAGTTGCTGCCCATCCCCCAATACCTCCTCTCCTGCCAACCAGGACTGCACAGCATGGCTTATGTGTTTCCTTTTCTTTCCCAGGTTACTCCTTTTTCAACGACACTGAAGAGACCAAGGCCACCATCAAAGACTGTAAGTAATCACGATCAAGCTGCCTAGGGCTATGGCATCACCGTGTGGGGGCACAGGGGCTTGCTAGGAGGTTGATGATGAGAACCCAGCCAAGACCTGGAGAGGAGAGTGGGAAAGTGCATGGGCCGGGTCCTGGAGTACCCAGCCTCCCTGTGACTTCATCTCCCTGTCTAAAAGTGCCAGGACCCTACCCTGCAGGCTTGTGGTGAGTTCCAGAAACAACCCACACAAAGTGTCTGGGATGTGCCATCAGTGCAGATGCTTCCAAACTGCTATCTGTTAGCCACAATGCTAGTAATTACTCACTTCAGAGGCCTTGTGACTGATAACATTTCAGGACAATCTGAGCTCACTAAGTAGGTCAAATTCATATTTGTAAGATAGCGATCTCCAATGGCCTTGCTGATCCTGAAGATTAGCCCTTCCTGTTCCACTTTCACAGATGGAGAAGGCTCAGGAAAGGAAGCTTTGGAGCTTCCATTTTATAAAAATGATGATTATCATTGCTCTGAGTTTTTAAGTTTCACCCAAAGGCCATGGCCCAGGAGCTAGGAGGAGATGTGGTCATGGGTAAGCTCCTTCATCATGTGGACTCCAACTCAGTCATCTGCAAAGATGATTTCCATGGCCCCTGCCAGGGTGACACATAAGGATCATTTCTTATGATTTAAGGCCCCAGTCAACTGAAGATTCAGGTTATTTAACTCCTGGTTAATAAAAATGTGTGTGTGTGGGGGGGTGTTTGTTCTTGGCGTGCCAGCACAAGAATAGCCAAGTCCAGGAACCAGGTTGAGGGTTTGAGCAGCCCTCCCCCTCTTCACCTCTCTCTACCCAGCTCCTCACAGGAGAGAGGGAAGAAAGGGTTGCAGGGAATGAATGACAGATGCAGAAGCAGGCCCTGAGGTAGGAAGAACCTTGGTCCTTGAAAAGCAACCCAAGAAGTTCAGGGGTCTAGTATTAACTTGTCCAATGAATAGCCACATGTACTATTTAAATTAGTTTAAATTAAATAATATTAAAATTGAGCTCCTAGCCAGGCATGGTGGTGCATGCCTGCAATGTCAGTGAGTGATTCAGGAGACTGAGGCAGGAGGATCACAAGTCTGAGGCTAGCCTCAGCAATTTAGCAAGCCTATGGCCCAGGTGATATTCCTTGGACTCAGACACCCTAGAAATGAGGGGCTGCCTTTCCGTGTTGATGTGCCAACCAGCAACCGATTCAGGAGCCCCTGAAGGTGCTGAGGGCCCAACAAGCTAGGAAACCATCAGAACAAGTGATGGGGCTGGAGCGGTGGCTCAGCAGTTCAGCACTTGCTTGGCATGCACGAGGACCCGGGTTCAAATCCCAGCACCACGTACTCAACTAAGTGTCAGGGATACAAAAACCAGATGAAAAAATCAATTAAAATTGATTCTCACTTTTTCTCTCTCTAAAAAAAAAAAAAAAAAAAACAAAAAACAAAAACCTGCTAGCACCTCCCAGGCTTCCAGCGTGGGACAATCAACAATTCAGAGTAAATCCTTTGGTCACATTTTAAGTACCCAGTCTCCAGGCCAAACAATCCTCTCCAAATCAGAAAGCAAGGAGCCCAGGCACTTACCCCATGCCAGGCACAGCCAAGCGAGGGACACATCTGAGATAAGACAGTCGCAGAGCAGGGAGAGCTTCACCAGGAAACACCACTGGCATTGTAGGGTTCTGGATGCTACTCAAGACCCACCAGCGGATCTTGGCGGAGGGCTTGATTTAAAACCTACCTGATGCCACAGTCATGACTTCAGCACCTCTGCCCCTGCCCCACCACTGCCGTCACCTTCAGCCAAGTGAGGCCCTGAAACTAGTCCCACCACTGCAGACCCAAAACAGACAGAACAGGATAACCACTGGCTGGACCAACTGTCCCCAGACCCCCAGCTCCTGTACCCTCCCCCTCACACTGACCTGCGCTGTGTTCATCCTCTCAGGCCGGGCACCCTTTTTCCAAAGCACGGGGTGAGGGCAGGCAGGGGGCATCGCACAAATTAAGAGGTGGCTTTTCCTCCTTCTTCTTGCTCTTTCTGCATTTCACTGAAAGCTTCATCTATTCACGATTAATAATTCACCTTCGTCCATCATTATGGATTCATTTGTTTTCTCTCTTGGAAACGATAAGTCAGAACAACAGATAAGCCTGCGGCTAGGAATAGACATCCATCTCAAGGGTCAAGGAGAGGAAATGAGTGTCACTCAGCAACTCTGAGCTGATATTTTTTCATTAAATGTCTGCAGAACACCCACTGTGAAAGACGTGACACAGAAGGAGTTGTGAGTGTTAGCTTTGGAACAGGAATCTCTGGGTTCACCTTGACTTCACTATCTAGGTAAAATTCTGAGACCCTGGGCTTCAAATTCCTGCTCAACACATTGAAAATCATAGTAAAACCACATAGGGTTGTTGCAGGTCTCAGTGAGAGGCCATGTGGGAAGCAGTGAACCTGACTTAGCATTTAGTAAATGCTCCTCAGATGTCAGCTGTTAGAGAAGAGAGATGGGTCCTTACAGTGGAGTGGAACCCGCGTGAGGTGCCAAGGGACACACAGGTCCCCTGGGGCTCAGACAGGATCTGAGCCTGTGGGTAAGTGCAGGGAAGGCTTCTGGCTGGGCAGAAGTGCTGGGTGGGGAACCTGTTCAGGGGCCCTGGGGCAGGACAAAGCCACACCCCTTTGGGACCATCCGACACAAGAGAAGGGAAAATTTGGGGAGCAGACAGAGGTAAGGGGAGATCCAAGTGGTGCCCAGCTTGTGAAAGCCTAACTAATGTGACAGCCCTCATCCTGGGGACAACGGGGAACCACTGAGGGATATTGCCCTGGGGAGTGACATGACTCAATGGCACTGAGAAAAGTCACCCTGGGCAACAGCGTGTGCATGGGACACCAGGCCTTCCCTCTGCTTCCGTCAGCACAGCATGCATCCTGGGCCACACGGTAGAAACAGCTACGATAGTGTAGCAGAGTGGCTGCTCAGGGACACAGCATCCATTATCTGCCTAGCAGCGTGCCAGGTGTTGGTGGGGCACATCTGGAAACACAGATCTCTGCCCTCTAGTGGACACAGACAGACAGTGGCCTACATATAAATGCATCAGGAATATGCTTGGAGGTGATGAAGGGAATGCAGAACAGGGGTACATGTGTGTGACTGCACCGTGGGCAGTCAAGAGAAGGGCCCCTGGGGAGGAGATTTTGAGCCAAGGTTGAGGAAAGGGTGTGAACCTACAGATACCCAAAGAAAGAGCACTCCAGGCACGGGGGAAGAGCAAGCCAAAGGCCCCGGGTGGAGCATGCGTGCGTGTTGTGGCCAGAGTGACCGGAGCAAAGAGAGCAAGAGAAGAGGCAGAGAACATGGGGCAGGAGAGATCAGACCTGGTACTGACATCTTTTGAAAAAGTCATATACATGGGCTGGAGCAGTAGCTTAGCAGTTGCCGCGCTTGCCTGGCATGCTCAAGGACCCGGGTTCAAACCCCAGCACCACCTACACAACTAAGTGTTGGAGAAACAAAGGCCAGATGGAAAAGTAATTAAAATTGATTTTCTCTCTCTGTCTCTCTCTCTCTCTTTCTCAGTCTCCCTCTGTCTTTAAAAAAAAAAAACTCATATACTTCTTTGGGACAGTGTGTATCGGTGTCTCAGACTGTCACTTGCAGCCTCGTTAGATAGAACTTAACTCAGTGTTGAGTTAACACCTTGCCTTCTCCCCTTCGTAAGCTCTATCTCTGTATATTCATGTGTCCCTTCCAATCTGTTCTCTACAGATAGCCAGAGAGAGCTTCTTAAAATGTGGACCTTCGCTTTGCACTTTGTTATAAAAGCCCAAACCCTCCCTATGGCCTCCAAGCAAGTCCCTCATGGCCTGCTGGCTACCCACTTCCCAGCAAGATCACCTCCCACCCTCCCCTGGCACAGGGCACCCCCCCCAGGGTGCTCTCTCCACACCTTCTGCACCTGCTCTTGCTGCTTCTGCTCATTAGCATAAATTTAGTCTCCTGCCCATGCAGTGGGGAGCCCCCATCCGCATTCTCCAATGCCCTGCTTCCTTTGCAACTTGTAAAGCGATGGGCAATTTGTGTCTTATGCCTGGTGAATTAGTCCTTCAGTCCCACAGGAGCCGGAACCGCGCCTGTGTGTTCATTCTTGTATTCCAGCACCAAACCCAGAACCTGCAATGTGGCAGGTCCCCAGGATGGAGCACAAACACCTTCAAAGGCACCTACTGCGAGCTTGTCCTCTTCCCCCTTACCACCACTAATCACCCTCAAAGGGCCCAGCCCAGTCACTTAGCGGGTCTGCTTGTTGGTGTGACTTGAGGGCTGCCCCGCCTCTAAGCTCCCTTCCACTGCTACAAGTCATTCTGTTGCAGATGCTGATTCCAACTGCTTGAACACAAGTGGCATCAAAAGCCAGGATTGTCACAGTCACAGTCGAACAAGTAAGTGCGGGGACACCGATGTCCATTTCTAACCTCTGCAGACCATTCCTGAGACCACGTGATCCACTTTAATAAGCTTTGAAACTAAACATCAGAGTAAGACCAGTTACTTCCCAACGAAGGCAGAGCAGTCGCTGATTGCTTCCTTTCACGTTATCAGGATCAGGATTGTTTCTTATCACTTGGAAAAGGAATTTTAAGAACTGAAGTGAGGAAACAAAGACACTTTTGGTTTTATTTGTTTGTTTTTATTTGTTTGTGGATTTGGTAATAGGGGTTAAACCCAGGGGTGCTCTACCACTGTACTACATCTCCAGCCATTTTTATTTTTAATTTTGAGACAGGACCTCATGAAGTTGCTTAGAGCCTCACTAAGTTGCTGAGGCTGTGATCCTCCTGCCTTAGCCTCCTGAGCCACTGGTATTATAGGCATGTGCCACCATGCCCAGCTATCAAAAACACTTTCTAACCAGGTCATATTTAAAAAGAGATAGTCGGGGGAGAAAGACAGAATTATTTTTATTTAGTTTTTCTTGTAGCCTTCATTACTCTGACACTAGGTGGGTACATGGTGCTGGGGTTCAAACCCAGGTCCTCATGCCTGCCAGGCAAGCACTGCAACTGCTGAGCCACAGCTCCAGCCCCTCCAGGTCATATTTCTGATTGAGGGTTTCCTTGTCCTGGTCCACCAGGGGGCTCCTCATGGAAGACGAAGAGTGAAGAAATCAGGAGGTCACCTCTCCCATCATTAAGAGAGCCACCCAGTGGAGAGCTGGAATTCAGTTTCACAAATGTGTAGAAAGCACCCACTACGTGCTAGGCATGGTTCTAACTACTTACTATGTGTTAAGTCATTGCACAGTCTCAGTTGTCCTTAGACATGGATGCTCTCATTATCCCACTTAGACAAGGTGACTAGAGGGACAGCACTTACCGAGCTAGGCAGAGGCGATTTCAGGACCCAAACCCAGGTAGTCAGACACCAGCACCACTCAATCCCACTGTAATGGAACAAGACCAATACCAACTTCTCATGAAAAGTGAAATTCCAAGCAATTGCAACCATAAGGTCGCAGTACCACCACCCTGTCTGCCAGAAAGGAGAGTGAAAACTTCATTTGACCGGCAATTTCTTGTGTCAAAGAGCACAGAACGCAGTGCTGCCAGTTGATGTGTGTGTGTGCGCGCGTGTTGCGTCTGCTTAATTGGAAGATGGACATTTCACAACTCAGGAAGGTTCCAAGTTCAGCATTCAGTCATTCCACGAGAAATTTCCCCAGAGAGCAGCAATTCTCAAGGGTTCATGAGAAGTTGTACAATTCTTCTTTTAAAAATCTTTTTTAACTGGGCATAAGCACAGTGGCACACTCCTGTAATTCCATAATCCTAGCAACTCAGGAGGCTAAGGCTGGAGGATTGCATGTTGAAGGCCAACCTCAGCAACTTAGTGAAATCCTGTCTCAAAAAAATAAAAAGAACGGGGCTAGAGCAGTGGCTCAGCGGTTACAGCACTTGCCCGGCATGCGCAAATACATGGGTTCAAACCCCAGCACCCACGTACACAACTAAGTGTCAGAGCAATGAAAGCCATGTGAAAAAACTCAATAAAAATTGATTCTCTCTCTCTCTCTCTCTCTCTCTCACTGTCCTTCTCTCTTAAAAAAAATAAATAAAATAAAGAAAGAAAGAAATGGGCTGGGGATGTAGCTCAGTGGTAGAGCATCCCCGGGTTCAATCCCCAATACCAAAAAGAAAAAGCTTTCTACGTGGCTCACTTTTTTCCCTTTCCCCAAAGGCCTCCAAAGCTCTCATCTATGGGAATTTGTGCGAGACTTGCTGCTATCCCCTGAAGAAAACTGTGGCATTCTGGAATGGGAAGATAGGGAACAAGGTATCTTTCGGGTGGTTAAATCGGAAGCTCTGGCAAAGATGTGGGGACAAAGGAAGAAAAACGACAGAATGACCTATGAAAAGCTGAGCAGAGCTCTAAGGTAAGTTAATAGCCTTCGGAGACCAGTCGTCTAGCGCGGCCGGCCGTAGGAAATCACGCTGTGTTTGCTGCTCTCACTTATAATGGAAAGGTCTGGAGACAAGACGTGGGCTCTTAGACACAGGTGGGATTGTGGTTGGTAAACTGACACTCCATGCTTTTCATTCTTGGCAATGTTCCCCAGGGATCACTCTGAATCCAGGCCATCCCAACTGCACACACACGCACACACACGCACACACAAAACACGTGCTGAACTGAATATGGTGAGGTTCAGTCTTGACCAGGTCTGGGAAGGGTTTAAGAGGGTGTGAAAAATACCAGCGTAACCAAAAGACCAGGTTGTCACTGGAGAGGGTTTATACCTTGCTGTTTCCCTGGGGTATAAACCTTCCCTGAGTTTCTCTTGTGCTGGCTTTCACAGATACTACTATAAAACGGGAATTTTGGAGCGGGTCGACCGAAGGTTAGTGTACAAATTTGGAAAAAATGCACACGGGTGGCAAGAAGACAAACTATGATCTGTTCCAGGATTCCAGCTCACTTTATGGATTGCTGTCTTTTGAGACAATCAAGATTGCAATGGACATTTGAACATCTTTTTTTTTTTTTAACCTCCAAGTGTGCTCATAAAATTTCTCCACACCTCAACTGACCTTTGGATTCGATTGTTGTCCCCTGGGGGTGATGGTAGCAACTGTTAAGACATCTCCCCCATCCCAGAGAGAGGAAGGGGTGATCTTTGGCAGTGCCTTGATCAAATATTATTTCTCTAATCAAGTGTCGCAGAACCACAGTACCTAATGTCATTGGTGCTGCTCAGAGAGAGAAGGATCCAATTCTGTCATTAGAGAGACACCTGATGCTCCCATTCCATAGCTTCCGGTGGTTTCAGGTGGTTAACTGTGGCAGTTCACAAAGGAAGAATGAAATCATAATTAGTTTTGTAGCTGAACGTAGGAGAGAGTGAGATGTAAGACATACACACTTTAGATTTTAAATCATTAAAGTCAAATTCTGCAGAAAAGTTTCTTAAAAGAATTAACCCATTAATCTGGGACATTATTGGATTTAGCATAGGTTTATAGTAAGTTGCTTAAGCAGAGATCTTTTTGACCACTCCGCAAAATCCCCATGGCCATCCTTCTGAAGTTAACACACTTAAAATTAGCCACAAGATTAGTTGTGACTGAGATTATCCTCCCTCTCATCCTAACTGGTGGCTGGCATCAGATACACAAAGATTTAGCTGGCAGACACTTGCATCAATTTCCAAATCACTGCTATTTCTGTGACTCAAGTGGTCAACTCGATAAAATCATAACTCATTGATTGTGTCTGTGGTCAAGACGTTAAAAATTTATAGAGCTGGAAATGTCCCAACAACCTGTAATGGCCAATTAAATGGTCTCTTCTGTTTCATCTTCTTACCTGGTGTGTACTTAAGTACTAAAATATATTTTCTTGACAAAAATAGCAACAGTGAATTTGTACCAATAAATGTTCACAGGTTAAAATCTGCACTGACATTTTCTCATGATTCACTGGTATGTCAGTCATTCGTGACCTACACCCAGGTGGACTGCCCCTAAGACTTCTACTTCATCACAGCTAAAGTCAGGGTGATGAGGCACTGAACCACAATACAGGCTGCAGACCTCCATGCTTAGTTTCACTTCAAAAGTTACTTATTTTTAAAAAATGTGAATTACTGTAAAATAATCTATTTTTGGATTCATGTGTTTTCCAGGTAGATATAGTTTGTAAACAATGTGAATAAAATATTTAACATATGCAATTCTCTCTGTGTTGTTCAGTTCAGTATGGCAGGTTCCATAAAGTATTGTCAACCCTTCCAGACACAATGGTGTTCACCTCTGTGCCTGGGTTCAATCTGCTAGGCAAGTGTTCTACCCTTGAGTTACACTCCCAGGACCCAAATAATGTGTTTTTAATCAAAATTCTGACTTTTACTTTGAAACTCACTAGGTGATACTTCCCTCAGACCAAGTCTTCCTTTTAGAAGACCAAGTGGTAGATTTTTAAATATCAAGGGTCAGTCTTTAGAGAGTGGTTTACTGGAAGATATATGGAAAAAAAACACTTTTTAAGGATGAAATGATAACATCTGTACACACAAAAATGTGTACACCAATGTTCACAGAAGTATTATTCATATATATTCGTAATATATTATTCATAATAGCCAAAAGTCTAGACAATCCAAATGTCCATCAATTGACAAGTGAATAACATAAAACACAGTGTATCCATACAGTGGAATATTATTTGGTATTAAAAATAAATGAAGTAGTGATACATACTAGATTCCTGGAAACATTATGCTGAGGAAAAGAAGCTGGTCGCAAAGTCCACATATTGTGTGGACTCCTTTTGAACAAAATATGCAGAGTAGGTCAATCTGTAGACGAAAGCTTAGATTCAGGATGGCCTAAGCCTGGGGGCAAAGTTAAGGGGGAGAGGGGAGTGAATGCTAATAGGTAAAGGGTTTCTTCAGGGAGTCACGGAAATGTCTAAGATCGACTGTGGTGATGGTCACACAATTCAGTGAATATACCAAGAACCCCGGTGTACTTACTTTTTTTATTTAAGAGAGAGGGATAACGGGAGAGAGAGAAAGAGAAAATCGATTTTATTGAGTTTTTCACGTGGCTTTTGTTGCTCTGACACTTCGCTGCGTACGTGGTGCTGGGGTTCAAATCCGCATACTCGCGCATGCCAGGCAAGTGCTGTAACAGCTGAGCCACTGCTCCAGCCCCACTTGTACCCTCTAAATGGGTGAATTTTATGGTATGTGAATTATGTATCAATATGATTGTTTCTTTTAAGGGAAGAAGATGTGATGGTCAAATGTGTTAAACATAGCTGAGAAGCTACTTAACACAAAGACTAAGAATGGACCATTGGACGTTTTTTAAATTATGGTAAAATATACATAAAATTTGCTATTTCAGCCATTTTGAAGTGTAGAGCTCAGTGTCATGAAGCACATTCACACCGTTGTTCAACTACCACCAAAATGAAACTCAGTACCATCAAACAAACATTCCCCATTCCTCCCTTCCCCCAGCCCGATAGCCACTATTCCACTGTCTCCATGACTCTGCCTACTCTAGGTAGCTCATATAAATGAAATCATACAATCTTGTCCCTATACATCTGGCTTATTTCACTTTAGCATAATGTCTTACAGGCTTATTCCCAATGTGGCATGCATCGGAATTGTACAGCTGAATAATGTTCCTGTGTGCAGTTACACCATCTTTTGTTCATTCATCCATTGGTGGACTCAGCTGTCCATTACGGCCCTGGATTGGGCTGCTGTAACCAATTACCAGACTGGGTGACGTAACAACAAACATTATTCCTCAGAGTTCTAGAGGGTAGAAGTCCAAGATCAAGATGCCAGCAGATTCAGCATCTGGTGAGAGCCGAATTCCTAGCTTATAGTCATCTTCTCATTAATCCTCACATGGCAGAGAGCAGAGAGAAAGGACTGACGCTCTTTCTCTTCTTGGAAGGGCGATCATCTCATCAGTGGAGCCCTACCCTACACTCCCACATTCCATTGCACTGGAGTTGGGCTTTCGATATATAAAGGCGGGGGAGATGAGCATCCAGCCCTACCCTTGGGTTGCTTCCACATTTTGGTAAAAATGTGTAAAAAGTAAAAATGAGTAAAAAGGGAAGAAGACTATGAAGAGGGTGAACAGGGCAAAGGTGGCTTGGTCAGTGGATTGAAGGTTCAGGAGTGCTGAAGACTAATGGTCCAAGGTAGATTATTGCTCAGATGCATCCACTCAAACACACATCACATCTGTGGGTAGAGTACACTCTATTTCCTCACCCTCTGCCTTGGGGCTCAGCCATGGTTGACATATTAGTAGACACACTATGAACAGAGGTTGCAAAAGCACTTGCACAGTAGGGATCCATCACTATGGATCCCAGGAGAATAGACACAGACAAGAGGCTCACCAGCCAAACTGCCCCAGCTGACCCCAGCCTCCATAAGCCATTCCCTAGATAACTGGGACATGTATGTGATATGTGATTGCTGTTTTAAACCACTGAACTATAAAGTGGATTGTTGCAAAGGCAAAAGCTAACCAAGTTAGGGCACTTAAGAAGGCCGAGTTAGAAAGATATGGTGGTCAAAGACAGACAATGAATGAGCATCACAACCCTATGGAAATAGCAATTATCAGCCCCATTTAGAGGTGAGGAATGAATATACTCAAGAGTGAAACACCTCGTCCTGTCCCCACAGGTAGAAAATGGCAGAGCTGGAATCTGAATCTAGGTCCATCGGGTCCCAAGTCACAGTATTATACTGTTTCTCACTCATTTCAGTTTCCTTATAAAGTTAGCCCAGAAGTTCTTAGATTTCTTAACATCACTTAAGAGGAACATAATCAGATAAGAAGTACAATCTAACTGGGCTAAGTTAACCTTATCAGTGCTTCTCTTGGAAAATCACAGTAAGAGGTCTTCAGAGCAAGCTACCACTGATTTTTAGATTACAAAATGGAACAAAGCAGAAAACTAAGAACTCCATGTCTTCATGTATATAATCAATATTCAAATAACCTCCCTCCCTATTGTCAAGTAATATTTAATTTTATGGGTTTATCTTATAAATCTAATACTATATAGATGACAGTAGTGAAGTCACTGCACTGATGGTATCCACCATTGGGTGCAAATGGATAGATTTACTTTATGTCTACAAATAGAACAGTTTCAAAGTATACTTAAATACTTTTAAGGAGGAATTTAGGCAGGAGAGTTTGACGGGGAAGTTAAAAAGTTGGTGCTAAAAGAATGAGTTTATATCTGTCTACTAGCGGTCTAATGGTTTTAAATCCCTGAAAGTAAATACAATCTGGTTTTGAAGATGGAGGGAATAGGGACTTTCAAGGAAAATGGATTTTTATTTAGAATTTAGAATTCACTTTTATAGTGTTCCATGTTGGGGCTGGAGTGTTGGCTTAACAGTTACAGCAATTACCTGGCATGTGCGAGGACCCAAGTTCAAAGCCCAGTACCACACAATTAGGTGTCAGAAAAACAAAAACCACATGAAAAAATAATAGAATTCTCTCTCTCTCTCTCTCTCTCTCTCTCTCTATCTTTAGAACAAAATTTAAAAAAAATATCTTCAATGTGCTTTTCATGGATAAGGAAAATGTAAGTTTTAAAAAGGAAGAAAAAAACTGGTAGTTCTGATCCCTATTTTAAAAACCTTTAATAAGCAAGTAAGCTAACAGGCAAGAGAGGTCTCAGATGATTCCCAAACTTAAGGTATTTGTTATTTTCTCAGCGTCCCAGAAAGCTGCTCAAAGACTATTGATGTAAACACATCGTATGGGGTCCTCGCGATACTGGTACTTTCAGTTTTTTAAGGGTAATATTTGAAGACAGATGACATTCAAATTGTCTGGTGGCATTATCCAAGTTATGCATGCAATCGAAAGAAATCAAATTCCACTTCTATTTTTATAGATAGTTTTATTGTAAAAACGTAAGCAATTACACATCAGCTTGTTGAAAAATCAGTGCTGTATTAGCATAAACATTATTGCAAGTGAAAACTGAATCTGATCCATTACAAACAGGCATTAAACACCAAGCTATGAGGTGCTGAAGTTTTCTCTGGAGACACTGAGGCAGTAAGTGCATTCTTCCTATGAGGACCATAGAAAAATAAAAATTTGAGTGGATCATCTTTACGTCTTCATAATTACAGCCACATTTTTATTAATAGGCCATGAGGTGATATGTAAACATACTAATTTCACCAACATTTTTCTAATTAAATAAAATCACATTTCTAGCTATACGTTTTCCTTTTCCTTCTCGTCACTTTAAATGAATCATCTGACCAACTGTCAAATGCAGATACACGTTTCTTTCACATGATTATTAAGCTCTACCCTTCATTCTCCCCTAAGGAAGCAGCATTAAAAGTCACGGTTACATTATTTGCTATAGAGACCTGGATTTTCATCTTAAAGACATTAGCTTGCATTAGCGCAGGAGAGTCTTCACCAGCCATCGGTTAGATGCGAACATCACACTTCACTTTACAAGGCAGAGTTCCTTGGGGAGGAGGAGGACCCGTCTCACAGGTTAGCTTTCTCCCTTGCAGCCAAGTGAGCTCCCTGCTGCATAAAGGTGTGGATCGCATTCTGTTTGAAAAGAACAAGACCCGCAGGTTGATTAACTCATAGCAGCAACTTGGTATTTACCTGAACTTTAATTTGTACCCAAATGAAAATAAGAACCCAGAGCTCATTTAAACTTCTATTGTCCACAGCTAAAAATGAAGATTATGTTTGGGTTTTTTTTTTTTTCTTTTTAAGAAAGAGGAGACAGAGAGAGAAAGAGGGAAGCATTTTTTATTTAGTTTTTCATGTGACCCTCATTCCTTGGACACTTTGTTGTGTGAGTGGTGCTGGGGTTCGAACTCATGAACTCGTGCATACCAGGAAAGCGCCACAACTGCTGAGCAACCACTCCAGCCTGAAGATTACGCAAGAAATTCCTTTATCATCTATTGGAGGAGGCTGGGGAAGGGTTTTCAGGACCCTGCCCCAAATTATGGTAACAATGTAACACAACTAGCTAAACTGGCTTCTGTCATGCAAAATATCTGCGGGATGTTTGCAAGATTCATGCAGATGATGGCTGTGTTTGTAGCTTCCTCTGGGACAGAGCTCTGCGCTGCGCTTAGCTTACAAGGGTTTGGGTTATGGGATGAAGCTTCACCACATAGGAGAACACTCCTGCAGAGGATGTTATTTCTGCTCGCTTTGATAAAAACTTGAGAAACCACTGTCTGGCTTGTGAAAATGGCGGCGGGGGGGGGGGAATTAAATGTTTTCTAACCTCCTAATGTCACTGAATGTAAAACTAAGAATTTTCAAGCTCAGGGTCCAGAATTTGTGACATCTAAGTCCCCAAACAAGCTGCACAGCTTTGAATAAAACTGCTTCCTGGATTTCCTCGGGTGTCTGCTAGCTGCAGGTAACAGGCCCTGGAGAAGAATACTGGACGGAAACCAAGCTGCATCTAATCCAACCCAGCACACATCTTCTGCCACAGCCAGGCTGCGGGGCACTCGCCTTAGGCTTCTCAGTGTTGTATTTGTCCAAAAGGGCCTGGACGCGGGCCCCATAGTCAGGGTGGACATCACTGAAGTTCTTCACCTAGAACCAAATGAAAGTAAGTGTAAGCAGCACCTCAGCCCCAACCATGCCACCCGGTGCACCTCTGCTTCACCCCAGCCCTGACCACGCCACCCGGTGCACCTCTGCTTCTCCCCAGCCCCGACCATGCCACCCAAAGGCTCTGTTTCACCTCACCCCTAGCACGCCACCCAGGGCCTGCGTTTCACCTCAGTCTCTGCCATGCCACCCAGCACCTCTGTTTCACAGTGTTTATTCAGTAGGGCAGGAAGGACATCCTGGCAGGAAGTAGTGCCCCTATGTTTGATTACTCAGGTCTTGGAGTAGGACTTGGGGGTCCAATAATAACTCTGTCATGTACTGACTAAGAAAACTTGTATAGGTCACTCAACTTATCTGAGCTCCAGAGTCCCCCTCCCAAAATACGCAATATAGTTACACCTAGTATCATTAAAAAACCATGTTCCTGGAACAACTCCTGAAACCCCTGGAACCGACTATCTCCGGTGTGCCACTGAGCTGACTTGTGGAGGGTAGGGGGCTCCCAGAGGGCTTCAGGATGGAGATAATGCCAGAAAGACCAAGTGTGCGATTAGAAGGTTGGAACCTTCACCCTGTCCATGAGCCTCTAGGAAGGAGAGGAGAGGAGCTGGAGATTGGGTTTAATCACCCATGGCCAATAATCTGGTCACCTGTGCCTACGAAATGAAACCTCCATAAACCCCCTCAAAGACAGGGGCCAGGAGCATCTGTGGGTGAACATGGTGAGGTGTGGCAGGGCAGCACCCCCAGAGAGGCCAGGGAGCTCCAGGCCCCACCCACACCTTGCCCCATGCATCACTTCCATTTGGCTGCTCCTGAGTTGAACCCTTTATAGCAAATGGGTCAATCCCAAGTAAAGCTCCTTCCTGAGTTCTGTGAGCCATTCTAGAAAATTATCAAACCTGAGGAAGAATCATGGGAACCCTGAATTTGCAGTTAGAATATGCAGAAGCAGGGGAAGCAGGGACACTACATTTGGCACCTAACGTGCAGCAGTCTTGGGGAGCTGACCCCCTAATCAGTGGTTCTGACACTCAAGTACTGATAGGTGCTGTCAGAATGGAACTGAGTTGTAGGACACCCAGTTAGTCAGAGAATTAGAAAGTTGCTTATAGAAAGACAGACACAAAAGAGATGCGTGGCATTGTCTAGTGTGAAGAAAGTACGCAACAAGGAATAATGACTTGTAGAAGAAATGGGCCAGGCACTGCCTGAATTTATAATGAAGTATACAAAGACAGCGGCACCTGCCTGGCAACCCCAACTTAGGGCAGGAATTCACCAGCACAGGCTGAGCCCTAGCATGTGGAAGGAAGAGGGGTGACATCAGGACATATGACAGAAGACCACCAGAGATGCAAGCAGCTCTGCTGCTTACTAGTTACCTTACCCACTCTCATCAGAAAAATGAGATAGAACCTGCCCTGCCAGCTCCCAGAGCAACCGTGAGGTTCTCTGCTGGTTCTTGAACCCAGGCCCTACAACACATCCCACACAGCCACTGCCACACACAGAAAAGCAGCAACCAACCAGCAGCAGCACTGTCACATGGTAGGACTCCCAAAGTTACCAGCTAGTCCCTGAGACAGGCCAGGAACCTTACATAGCTCCATGAGCAGCCGCCAGAAATACCCTCCCTGCTGAGCGCAAAGGTGCAACCTGCCTTTTGGAAGCCATTCACGGCTCAGCCCAGACAACAGGCAAGGGTCTAGCGTGCTTCTGAAGGAGGGCCAAGAAGGTGTCACGACATCAAGCTTTAGGCACACATCAAACCATGAACATGTAATCCGTATTTCTTTTTCTTTTTTAAAGGCAAGAGCCAGATTCTAGCATCAGACACTGACTTGTACTGACCAGCTTGCATAGAACTTGACTGCAAGCTGGGATTACACAGCCCTGAACCCAACTAAATTATCACACGTTGACCAGATGGCTAAGGATCAGCAGAGAATTCATACCAGATAAAACAAGGAAAGAAAATAATCAAATGCTGATTGGGGATGATTATTATTATTTTTTTTTTTAGCAAAGGTCAAAATTATTACTTGAGCTAAGTCTCAAAGTGAAACAGAAAGGTTTCTTGCTCTCCCACACCGCTGCACCACCTCCTTGAGCCAGCAGATGTCACCCTTTAGCTTACGGAGATTGACTCACCGCCTTCTTCTGGATGAAAAGCTGAGCGTCTTTCAGATGGCCCGCAATGTTCTCGCACAGCCGCTTCCTCTCCTCTTCGTTCAGCACTTCTGTGTAGAACACCCTCACCTGCTCAGCAAAAAGAAGGTGCAAAGAATCGGATCACCACGTCAGCACAGGGAGAAACCATCCAATACGCCACTTTAGAAATAAACACTTTTTTTAAAAAAATTTTAAATAAATAATTGAAACTGTCATTTGTATTGCATTCCTCCCTCCATTTCAAGATAGGAGGAATTCATTTGTTGACAATGGCTTATAAATTTTTTTAATAATCTTTTTTAGTCACTGATTACAAATCTCTTAAAAATACAAGACTGACAATTAAATGATACACCACTTTTTTTTTTAAGAGAGAGAGAAATAAAAAATCAATTTATTTAGTTTTTCATCTGGTGTTCGTTGCTCTGACACTTAGTTGTGTATGTGGTGCTGGGATTTGAACCCAGGTCCTCACGCATGCCAGGCAAGCACGATACCGCTAACCCACCGCTCCAGCCCCAATGTACCACATTTTTAATACCATTAAGTTTGGAATGTGAAAGCTGTCTTTAGAGTAAATTTGGCACAATACAACCATTGTTCAATTTACTCAGAACTATGAGAAGAAAAAATAATTCATTTATATAAATTTGTATCTATAGTTTTTCTATAGTATATCAGTGTTACATGGGCAGGTCAGATATTGATAGCAATATGTTGCTTAGATTATTGGATATATCACTATAATGAATGTCACTAGATTAAAATTAAAAATAGGAATTTGGTATCAAGTGTGTGAATTCAAGAAGCCTCTGCTAAATTCTAAAATCAACCATTTTTAGGTTATAGCTATGATTTTATTCAAACATTCCATTCATTCATTCACTAATTCAACAAATATTTATTGAGTCTGTATAATGTTCCAGCTCTATGCAGTATTTTATTAATGTTTATAAAGCCCAACAATATCTACTCACTCATTTATCAAATTTGTAAAAATCTTGAGATATGCAATACTTCTCTAACTTATCAAATATTGGGCTATAATTACATTTTTTAAAAAATTTGAGTAAAGTATAAATCTAATAATAAAGTTTAAAATCAGACTTTCAGGGGCTGGAGCAGTGGCTCAGCGGTTACAGCACTTGCCTGGCATGCGCAAGTACATGGGTTCAAACCCCAGCACCCACATACACAACTAAGTGTTGGAGCAACGAAAGCCATGTGAAAGACTCAATAAAAATTGATTCTCTCTGTCTCTGTCTCTCTCTCTCTCTGTCTCTCTCTCTCTCACTGTCCTTCTCTCTTTAAAAAAAAAAAAAAATCAGACTTTCAATACAATCCAAAGTACTGCACCTTGGGAATGTCCTCAGATATTCTTTCCAATACACCGATTCTCTCTTAGCTATATCTAACATATTGGTATAAACATCCACTGAGGCTCAACATCAGATGAATATTTATTTCAAAGATTATTTGTTTTCAGAAATTTCTACGTGGTTCTTTTTCAAATCTACTTGGTGGGTTTTGTGTTGTGTGTGTGTGTGTGTGTGTGTGTGTGTGTATGTTTCTCACATTCTACTTTTGTCTCACAGATATTAACTTTTCCATCTCCTTAAATATGCATACATGCATATTTTAAAACCATTTCCAGACTGTCACGTGTTTGATTCTTTCTCAGGGCACCGGATTTTCTTGTATGTATTGTAATTTCCCCATGACTGACTCATCTCAACGGGAATTATCTTCTGCAGAAACACCAAATGTTCCTTATCTGTGAAGATGACTTCGTGTGGTGATTTGTTTCTCAGTTCAGAGCTTCCTTCCGGCTCTAGATGGGACCAGAGGCAGAGCTCAGGATCGGGGAGGGATTCCCATTTTCTCGGGATCGACTGGGTTCCACGCAAAACCCATATCGTCCACGCTGCATCTTCAGCTGGGGTGGGTAGCTTCTCCAACGCGGCGCTCTTTCCTGGTCTGCAGCATTGCACCAAGAGAATCGTTCCAGCTCTCTACAACGCACAAATCCTGCAGCCTCAAGCCCTAACCCCTCAGAGGCAGAAAATCTTCACAGAGACAAATCAGGTCTAGTTACCTCCATGAGATCTACACCTGCACGGCTTGCTCACTACTTTAATTCCATTTTCATTTCTGGTACTGAGATAGAAAAGGTCAGGCAGTCAGAGTAGGTAGAATGTTTGAGTCAGTCTAGGAAAAACTGGTTTCTTTCTCTTTCCTTTGATATTCCCTTGATATGCTGATAAGGGTCTACCAGACAGGCCCAGAAGCAAACACTCCCTGCTGCTAAAGAAGGAACTGCATTCTTTCCTTTGGCACCTAGGGCATGCCCTGCGCCTATGTCCTAGGTACAAAGGCAAGGAAACAGTGACCCACTGAAGGGAAAGCGACTTATATAAGGGACGAACTCAACCCCACCGTGAGCTCTTGGCTCCTTCCCCACCTGAGGGAAGTCCGCCCTGTTATCTCTCTTCTTAAATAAACTCTCTTTGCTCTGCTTGCCTCCGTGTCCCTCGGTTTCATTCTTCGACTCCGAGAGGACACAAACTGGACATCCACATCACCGGCATCAGTTCTTAAAAATAATGTAGTTTTTGGGGCTGGAGTGGTGGCTCAGCAGTTATGGAGCTTGCCTGACATGCGTGAGTACGTGGGTTCAAACCCCAGCACCACATACACAACGAAGTCTTGGAGCAATGAAAGCCACGTGAAAAATTAAATAAAATTGATTCTGTCATTCTCTCTCTCTCTCACTGTCCCACTGTCCCTCTCTCTTTAAAAAAAAAATAATAATAATATAGCTTTTAGCTGAGCTACATTGTTGCATTTTTTTAAAAAAAATATTTAATCTAGCATGTCTGTGTAAGAAGAAAAAGAAAGGCATCCCGTGTCACCTCAATCTACCATCTTGGACTAAAAAGGAATCAGTTACTGCATTTCCACTATAGCCAGCCTGTTACAAATTACATTATCACAATTTCAGGAATTCTGTGAACACGTTATTAAACATGGCCTTTAGAAAACTTAAATTAATATAAGGTTAAAACTCAAAATTAACAGTAATAACAAAATACTCAATATTTTTCTAATTAAGAATATAATTAAGACATTTTACCTATGGTTTTAGGATTATTTATATCTATAGTATCTCTATGATAGAAATATTATGTAATAGTGATGTTGCAGTCACTTCTCAATGCCTAAAATCTTCCCTGGGGAACAGCCCCACCATGAAAACTGCCGAATACTACAAACCACAACTTTCTCCCCCAGCGAGCCAACTGTTAAGTATTTATTTGTCAATACACCACAGAATAAAACCCACACAAAATACTTGCTGTGCCAGAGATCTGGTTGATCTATGGTTTTAGGAAGTTAAAATTAAACAGTACCCACTCGTATGTGAAGATAAACAGCATCTGACCTAAGACTACGTCACGAACAGCAAGAACATTAAAACTCATCACTCAACCCCGGCTTCAGCTTCACTACTGTTCAAGTAAAGGTGGGCGAACTCTGAAGAAGTTAAACTGGGGGGGTCTGCGCTGCCCTGACGTGCATGTTCTCAAGCCCGGCTGGCAACCACCATCTCCCTATAACTCATCTGCTGGGTGCAGGGAGGCGTGAACTATTCCATCTGATTAACCAAGGGACTCTGAGCCACTTCATCAGCTCCACACTGCAACCACAGACCCTTAGTAGCAGGACCAAAGTCCTTTAAATTTTAGTCATAAGGTCTTATGTGTCAGGGGTCCTAATAATTTATTACTGAATGGACATTTCATATGAAAAGGTCTAGAGATAATCTGAGGTTTGATTATTTGCCAAAGGAGATTTATGTTTGCTTCTTGCAAGCAATTAGGATGGAGAGAGATCACCTGTGACAGTACGGTATGCACATTTGGGTTTTGGCCATGGTTCCTGGCTCAGAACTTTCTCCCTGAGGAAGGCCATAAAAGCTAGAATTTTTCTTTCCTAAGGCAGGTCATTATCTTCTGCCTGTCAGTCTTGGATTTGCCATAAAGAAATTCTCTGTTCTTGTCTGACAGTAGATCGTTAACACTCTCCTCACTCCAGAAGACCCTGCCTGTAACCAGGAGGAAGGACCGCGGCACAGAGCGGCCAAGCAGACTCTGAACAGATGGACCTCACCGGGTTTCCACCCAGGCCAGTAGCATTAAATATGCAATGAAGTAAACTGGGAAAAAAAAAAACCCAACAGGGTTCCTGGAGCTTCCAAACAGTGGAACTCGAGGTTCTTGGAGGGCTGGAGGGTGGTACTGTCGGAGGGCATTCAAGTTTTGTGCCCTCCTCTCACACCTTGACCTAGGCAGCTCTTTCATCTACATACGCTAATATCATTTATAATAAACCAGTAAACATGTTTCCCTGAGTTCTATGAACCACTCGAGCAAATTAACTGAACCAAACCTCAGGAGAAGGTGGTAGGAACCCTAATTTGTATTCTGATAGTCAGAAGCAGAAGAAAAAAAATTCCTGAGGCTTCAGATGAGCCTTGGAAGGGGGTGGGGGGACAGTCTCAAGGCTGGAGCCCTCAGCCTGTGGGATCCGACGATCTCTCCAGGTAGTGTCAGAACCAAATCAGACTGGGGGGCACCCCTTGGCTATGAACTTTCCCCCAAAGATCGTATGTTGAACGCTTGCTCCCAGGCGCAGCAGTGTGGTATTTGGGAAAGTGATTGGATCAAGAGGGCTCTGACCTCATTGTGGATTAATAATTTGATGGCACTGTGGGAGCTGGTAGAGAATTTGGAGATGGGGCCTTGTTGGAGGAAGTATGTCACAGTTTTGTCCCTGGTTTCTTCCCCCCACCCTCACCTCTCTTCTTTCAGGCTTCTGTGAGCTCAGCAGCTTTCTCTGCCATGACATTCTTTCTGTCCCATCTCAGGCCAAAAGCAGTGAAGCCAAAATAAACCCTTTTCTCCTCAGAGTTGTCTTTCTCATGGTATTGTTCACAGCATCAAAGAGCTAACTCAGCCAGCCAGTGTCCATGAAGAGCTGACAGCTTGCCTGCAGGTGGGGAGAAAACCCCACACCTCTCAAAGTCTCAGAAGCCTATGCTGCTGTGGTGGTGTAAGAAAAGAAAGACAGCTTGCTTCCTTTTATTTTTGCAATGTATAACCCTAATCCCGTCTGAGACTGAGCTGATGCCAAGCTGCGCTTCAGTTCCTGGAGGACAAGCTTATTCACCCTAATCCCATCTGAGGCTGAGCTGATGCCAAGCTGCACTTCAGTTCCTGGAGGACAAGCTTATTTCAGATTTGCCCTTCTTCCTAGGCGTGGCTCTTCGGGGTTCCAGCTGCAGTCTGGGGTTAGCCAGAGGCTCTCCTCCTCGAGGCCCCTGAAACCGCGCACTCCATGCAGTACCCTGACCGATGCCTGAGACGCTGATAAACGCCTTAGGAGGAGAGGACGGACAGGCCAGGCTTCCTCCTGGCACTTCCTTTTTCCTGCACTTCCTCCTGAGATCCTTAAATCCCTGCTTCATCAGCTCTCCAAAGCTTTTAGCCAGATGCTGATTCTATTTCCCCTAGCATTCCGATGCTCTCCACAAGATAAGTCTGACGCAAGCAGGTCTGCCACAGCCACGTGTGGAAGCCAAAGGAATCATGTCCAACAGAATAAATCTGAAGCTCCTTTTGTGTTATCCATATGCCTTATCATTTATACAGCGAATGCTATAAATCTACAACAACAGTAGCATGACTGCTTAGAAATGTGCATACTATGTGGTGAGAAGAAAATCTCTCAGTAAAGCAAGGATCACATGGTAAATTGTAAGGTGTAAACAAAAGCTTCATTATTAATTTTTGCAACAGCTGTCAGAGGTGTCCTGAACCTGTACTGACCTGGAACAGGTCAAATTCTTTGAGAGTCAGGGAGTACATTGTAATATATGTAGCAACACTGTATCACTAAAAATAATGCAGTTAATATACAAGGTTTCTAGAAGCTATTTTAAGTTCATCTAAATATGGCTTATATATCTTACAATAAAATCACACACAGAGAGACAGACAAATGGCTTTAAAATAAATTCTCACATGGGCCTGGAGTGGTGGCTCGGTGGTTAGGGCGCTTGCCCGGCATTCGCATGTACACAGGTTCAAACCCCAGCACCCAGGTACACAACTAAGTGTCAGAGCAACGAAAGCCATGTGAAAAACTCAATAAAAATTGATTCTCTCTCTCTCTTACTGTCCTTCTCTCTCTCTTTAAAAAAAAAACAAAATAAATCCTCACAGTTGATTAATTTGTGTATATAATTATATTTTAGTTAGACTCTACATTCTCAAACAGGGAAATTAGAAATAGGTTCCAATCTAATTTAAATACTAAGTTTAACATAAACTGCCCACACAGAAACATAGAACTACATTTTTACTCTATTCTTTGATTGTGTAAGCTGCACTGAACACATGACGGACGGGGCCACCCAGGCACAGCCCCTCGTAGCAGCTACTAAAAACGCCCTTAGGGTGGTCACAGGTGACTGAAGACAGGACAAGCACCTGACCTGTCACAGTTAACTAAGGCTGACCAGAGGCCAATGACACGGGGACCAGGGGTAAAAAGATTGCCAAGTCCATCTCTGCAGATAATCTGATACAAAAGTCTTAAAGTTTTTGTTTTTTGTTTTTTTTTAAAGAGAGAGGTTCAGTGAGAGAGTGAGAGAGAGAGAGAGAGAGAGAGACAGAGAAAGAGGGAAGCAAATTTTTTTTAGTTTTTCATGTGGCCTTTGTGGTTCTGACACTTTGTTGTGTACGTGGTGCTGGGGTTTGAACCCATGTACCCATGCACGCAAGGCAAGCGCTGTAACCGCTGAGACACCCCTAAGCCACCGCCACAGCCCCTGATATACAAGTACTGAAAGGACAAGGTGGTCCCCACAACACAGAAAAAGGAAAGGAAGAGGTATCAGTGGTCACATGCAGCATTTAAAAGAGACTGAGAGGCCCGGCAGCAGGGAGAGGGTACCTAACGGATTACGGATCTGAAATCCATGATATTAAAAAACAACTTTTGTGTAGTATTGAGGATCATTCCACTGATCTTCCTAGGAAAAACGATCTCTAATTTCACCAAAAGAACATGAAGGAGTTAAAAGAAGTCTCCAAAACAGCTGCCTCCTGAGTAAACAGACAGCTGGAAAGGGCATGAAAACCCTGTGATCTGTCACAGAAAGAAAGTTCATCAACCCTTTCCAAACACTGTTACACGAAAAAACAAAAACAGTCCCCGCAGAAGTGGGAAGCTGTGACACGGCAATTAAGAAAGTGAACTGGCTTACACAGTCATGCCATAACAGCTAAACATACCGCAGCGATTTGGTTCCTTAAGACAAGAAGGTTCAACATCAGAACATACATTTTTTTTCTTTTCTGATATTTCTCAGGACCATAAAACAATGGCCCAGGAATCTGAGACTGAATATAGACTTAACTTTCTGGAACAAGAGAAGTATAAGCAAAATGTGTCACCTCTTTGCTGGGGCAGATCTTGGAGTTGTTGGCAGACTGCCGTCCTGTGCTTACCAACAGTTTACGGGAAGAAACACAGCCTCTCTGGCTGGGTTGCTATGTAGAAGTGTTGCCCTAGAAACATCATTACTTAAAAACAAATTGGAAGAACATGCAAGAGTTGGTGTAAGCTGGCTTCAAGCAGTATCAAAAGTTGTTGGTCAGAACTATCATCCAAAACAGAAATTGTAAACGATGGAAACAGGGGCTGGAGCGGTGGCTCGGCGGTTATGGCACTTGCCTGGCATGCGCAAGCACACAGGTTCAAACCCCAGCACCACATACACAACTAAATGTCAGAGCAACAAAGGCCATGTGAAAAACTCAATAAAAACTGATTCTCTCTCTCTCTCTCTCTCTCTCTTTCTCTTCATTGTCCTTCTTTCTTTAAAAAAAAAATGATGGAAATATTCAGATTTTAAAACAACAATTAAGTGGGATTGTGGGAACAGGAAAAACATCTACTGTGGCTCCAGGATAGCCCAGCAGGAAAGAAAAGGATGTAGATGCATATTTACTACAGCTGCATTAAGAGATTTCATCTGCTAAAGAGCATTTGGTTCCTCAACACATCCCTGGACTGTGTGATTTCACAAAATAGTACTCTTCCAGGACCTGTGAATTGTGGAAGAAATCAAAGCATTTTTTACTTTTAAAAAGTCACATAATGAAACCACTAATGAAAATTGATGTCACTATGTATGCATACACGAATGTGTAGCAACAAATCATGCTGAACTAATAAGAAGAACGAATGAAAATTAACAAGCTACTTCACAATGAAGTGGGGAAATATCCAAAAGGAGCAGCTTCAGCTTCAATGAGGTAAAAGTGCACTGTGAAGACTTCTGCCCTCGATGCATTTGGGATGTATCTGGCTATCTGACAACACTGGCTAGAACGATTGGGTCCTAACGCAATCCTTCATAAGAATATGATTTACACTACATGAAAAATAGGACAGGACTTACAGCTAGGAACCACAAAGACCAACCATCAATTTTTATTAAAAAAAAAATTAAGAGTGTACAGCTATTTTCTTATGTCGAAAAAACTTTGAAAGTTTAAAACATAATAAATAATCCATATTAAATTTTTGTTCACTCTGAGATACTGTGTATACAAAATACCTTAACTGTTAATAAGCCAATGAGTTACCATAATAATATCTGTTTAAAAAACTTAACATCCATCATAGTTCAGGCGTAAAACCACGGGATTAAACCAGAGGTTTACATTCATGTGGAATGTTGCTGAAACATATTCCACATGATTTTTACAACCTGAATGTATTCTTTAGTAGCTCTGAGGTTTTTTTTTTTTGTTTGTTTTTTGCAAGAAGGTTCATGTTACATACATATGTTTTCTCTATATACAGAAAAAGGTGAACACGAATTTGTGTGAATATTTAATTGGAGATGCCCATGGAGTTGGCTAATTTGTATTTACTAATTTGTATATGGATTTCTGATATTTTTCATTTCTGTATCACTTAAACTTCTTTTTTTTTTTTGAACAACCTTACAAGATTTTAACAAAACTATATAAAATGTGTATAAAATGTGTAAATATTCTGGATATTGTAATTATCCCCAGGAGCGCCCCCCCCAACTTAAACTTCTTTTGAGTAAATTCACTATTCTTTTTTTTTAAGAGAAAGAGGGACAGTGAAGAAAGAGAGAAAATAAGTTTTATTTAGTTTTTCCTGTGGCTTTCATTGCTCTAACACTTCATTGCATACATGGTGCTAGGTTTTGAACCCATGTCCTTGTGTATGCCAGGCAAGCACTGTGACCGCTGAGCCACTGTTTCAGCCCCAATTCACTATTTCTTAAAAGAAAAAAAGTAATACCTAGAGAAAAAAGCCATATCTGAGACTCAGGCCATGGTCCTGGCAAAGCCACACAATGGCACTACGTAAACCAAGAGGCAGAGAGAAGAAAAACAGGAGGGTGTGGTAGGAATACACAATCAATTAGCAGAGAAGGCACAGTGGACAGCTGGGGAGCAACTGAGTCACACAAGAGACAGCCTGCGGCAGAAACGCACCCTCCTGCTGCCAAGCCTCCCAATGCTACTTTGTACTCTGGATCCCTGCCTCTGGGCCCTGGGATCTGGGCTGTTCTGGCCGGATGCTTAGATCTGCTGGGCTTAAGCTCATTTCTTAGAGTTCCGAGAGATCATGTTTCCCCAACAGCCCCAACAGGTATCCCTTCAGCAAGGCTTAAGGGAACTGAGATGAATCTCCGTGCCTTGAACGGAAGGAACCCGTTATACAACTCTTCAACCCCTTCCAATAAGGGGCATGGTTTACTGTTAGAGATGTCTCCCCAGAGTTCAATTTAAAACACATCAGAAGGCAGGGAAAACAGAGGTCAAGAGGGAGAATCAGCAGGGGACCTCCATGGCGGACAAGGAGCCCTTACCTGAGTGACATTGTCCTCGTTGGCACTGTTGAAGCGCTTCACGTCTGCAGAGCACTTCGAGCCGTGCTCCAGGGCCGAGGGCTGCTGTTCTGGAGCACTAAAGCTGTTGGGGTAGTAGTTTGGAGCACCGCCTTTAAAGGAAAACCAGACTCCCTTAGGAACAGGAAAACCGAAACCAGGATGCAAGCAACCAAAGGCAAAGAAAAAATTCAAGGATAATCAAATACGAGCACATGCACACACACACACACACACAGACACACACGCACAGACACACACACACACACACACGCAGACACACAGACACACACAGACACAGAGACACACACACAGACACACACACGCAAGACACACACAGACACACACAGACACACACACAGACACACGCAGACACACACACACAGACACACGCACAGACACACACAGACACATACAGACACAGACACATACACACTCAGACATACAGACACACACAGAGACGTACAGACACACACAGAGATATACAGACACAGACACACACACAGAGATGCGCACACACGCGCACACACACACACACACACACACACTGCGTTTTCCCTTCTCAGACCTGGCTACAGGCAGTGCTAAGAGACTTGGAGAAGGTCCATCTCAATGCCTGCATGGGCTGCCTCACCTGAACTGAACCAAAAGATATCTCCAAGTCCACTCCAACACGTCAACAGTTCTCAGCAACATAGTCTCCTGACTGCTTCCCTGCACAAGGCTTAGTCAGAGATTTGACGTGCTCACCACTGAGATCAGACCCGAAGACATATTTCAAATTGGAGAGTTTTATTTGGACTTGGGCTCCACCAGAACACTGAATCACAGAACTCTTGGGAGCAACCTGAGAGGTCTAGCCCTGTTCCTTCAATTTACAGACCAACTATGGAGCCCTGAGATGCTATCTGATGGCTGCACGTCACGCAGGAGTCACAAGTAGATGCGGGACTAGAGCTCTGAGCTTCCCATCTCTTCCAGACCAGCCTGCTTCCATCTTTCCACGAAAGCACACTACTTCACTGCCCCTTAAATGTTTTTAATATTCTCAGGGTATCTCTCCTTTACTGACTGTGATGACTTTATTTGATTCTAGCTTCACTTATACATTCTTCCACATGCTAGGGAAAAAAAGATTTTTTTTTAAGAGAGAGAGAGAGGGAGAGAAAGAAAGAATTAATTCCATTTATTTTTTCATCTGACTTTTGTTTCTCAGATATTTAGTTGTGTACGTGGTGCTGGGGATTTGAACCTGGGTCCTTGCATATGCCAGCAAGTGCTCCAACTACCGAGCCACCATCTCAGACCCAAAAAAGTGAATTTTAAACATTTTATATTTGTAGTGTGTCAGTATTCGTTTATCTGGACTTTACAGGAAGAAATAGTGATAATAATCAAAACATTTTCTGAAATAAATTGTGTAGCTTTTTTTTATTTTTCATTTTCAGCATATTTACCTTCCAAAATACACTGTGCCTCAGCTGACATCAGCAGAAGCTGATTAATCTGAGCCCACACCGCCTAAACAGGAGCCTAGAAATTAAGTGGTTTGCGCAAACCAGCCTGTGGCTGGAATTTTACCTGGCTCACCACCGGAGCACATCAACCACAGATGCATACATGTCACTCTGATCAGGGCACCAAGTGTCAGGGGGAGGACACCATACCATTATGGAACTCAATTATTAGCCCATGAACTTTGTCCTGGGTCAGCCACGTCTCCACAGAAAGCAAAACACTCCAACCATCAGTGCTTTCGGCACTGAGAATTTGATCTTTAAGATGTGCCTATTTGAGTAATTTTAAAATTCTATTTCCAGATAAGTTCTGACCTTTACTCAAAGTGGAAGCTGTCTCTAAAGCACTCGACTACTGGGAACAATAAATTCTTTCACAGAGTGTCACGAGCACAGCCCAAGCGTGCCACTTCTCAAGCCAGGCAGTGTGTCAAAATACATCTTACGTAGCTTTTTTGTAAGTATGCCACTGTAACGGTAAACATGAAGTGATGATTTATTAGTGAAATTCAAAAAGACACAGTGACCTCTGCTATCGACAATTTCAACAACAAAAGGACCAAAGAATGTAAATGAAAAAAATGAATACAAGAATGAGAATGCAGAAAACAGGGCATCACACAGTGCATGCCTCTGAATCCCACCGACTAGAACAGTTCATACGCACAGAAAAGGATTAACAGCAATGGCAAAGCACAAAATTACACATACAAATAATAATAATAATAATTGTTAAGTACAGAAAATATTCACAGAAAAGAATGGCAGAACTACGGTAAAATGTAAGAGTCATGCCTTGGGATGTTGGGACCATGGGTAGGTTTTCTTTTCTTTTTCTCTAAGGGAAGGCATACTTTTTTTATCATAGAAAAATAAGTTTTATTTTCATGTAGACATCTATGACTATAAACATAAATCATGAGTCAAATTTCTGAAGAGATCAGTGTAAGTCATCTATTACTGAAACATATGTGCCCTAAGTAGGAAACTTAAAAACTAAGAACTAGGGGCTGGAGCAGTGGCTCAGCAGTTACAGCGCTCGACTCACATGTGAGAGGACACAGGTTCAAACCCCAGCAACACGTACATGACGAAGTATCCGAGCAATGAAAGCCACATGAAAATCTAAATAAAAATTGATTCTGTCTTTCTCTCTCCCCTCTCTCTTTAAAAGAAAAAAATTAAGATCTATACTAAACTGTGGAATAGTAAAAGGAAAAACAACTCTAATCAAGCGTTCTGCTTGGGTAACTACAAGAAGTATTTAAAAATTAAAGGCTGTTTGTACATGGTACCAAAAAAAGTAATTAAGAGAAAAAAATCATAAATCAGATAAATGAACTCCCCAAAATCAGAATTCATGGGGTCTCTTCTTGCCAGTTGATCTCACTGCTGCCTAAACAGGAGTGGCCCAGAAACATACTAAGTGGTTTACGCAAACCAGCCTGTGGTTGGAATTATACCTGGCTCACCACCAGAATTCATTAACATGAATTCAGCTACATTCACTTACCAGAGAGAATCCCTTGATTCTCTACCTCCCTTTCTCCCTTCCTACTAGTCCATCCTATCCCTTCCAGACCCTAGCTAGACCTGCTCCTCCAAGGCCTCAACAGAACCACAAAAAAGGCAAAAGACACCAACTCTTGGCCTTTGCATTTCCAAGATCCTAGTGATGTTAAGAGTGATTTAAGGAACTGTCCGCTTTGTAACTCCCCAATTGGTGTCACTATATTACAGCCAGCATGTAAGATCTTTCTCCCTGCCTTCAATTATCAGATGGACTACAAATAAAATGTGAGGCAGGAGCTCTGCATAAAATAGATAAAAGGAAAGAGAGTTCTGAAGAAGTCTAAGCCGTCAGTGCTAGGTAAGAAATACTTGGTTGCTGGCAGCACCTGCAGAGACTGGCACAGCAAAGGAGGTCCTATGGGACTGGTCTGAAAACCGCTGGCCTGGCACCCTGCCCCGACTGCCCCCTCTACCCCCCACCCTGGCAGGGGAGCCAAGCATCCTCAGGCCTACCCTGATTGTCATTAAAGCACATGGGGCCATCGCGCTGGTAGTTGGCCACTCGAGCACGGTAGGGGCAGTTCACAGGTATCTGAAGATAGTTGGGTCCCAGGCGGTGGCGGTGAGTGTCAGGATAGGAAAAAAGGCGGCCCTGTAGTAACAAAAATGACAGAGAGGCAGTTATTTATGAAACAGGAAGTGGGCTATGTCACTATAACGTTCAAAGTAAAAAGCACTCTATATGTGATTACCACAAAATCCTGCCTATCCCATCTCCAAAGAGCCAGGGTCTTCTCATTAATGAAGTAAGTTCTCCCTAACCAAACCGCACTTAATCTTCCAGGCCACCCAGCCACCCATAAACTTCATGTCTGTTCTAGATAATAATGCCTATCCTCCCCACCTAAAGGACAAGATGGTATCCTGTCTTATATTATTGCCAAGGAAGTTGTAAGTTTTAAAACAAAATAATTTGCTAGAATCTAACTGATCAGAATCCTGAATTAATTCCACACCTCCTCATTCACTCACTCTGGGGAAGGAAATCAAGTGTTTGCGCTTCAAAAGCAGCACATTTCTACAAAACCAACCATGTGGGAATTCTTCAAAGAAGCACCTTCCACGTTGCATTCTGAATTATCTCAGGTACATACGGAGCTCTGAAACTTAGGTGTAAACAAAGTACTACACAGAGAAACCTGGTTCAAAATCATCATCCCTACAACATCAAAGGCAACAAAGCCAAGATAAACAAATGCTATGCATTAATCAAGGCAGGCGATAGGATTTTAACATTTCTTTTCATTTCTTTTAGTTAAAAGCTTTATGATCAATCTTAATATCCAATTTCAATATTGAAAGTCTTATTAATCAAAGTTCTACTCCATGAGCAATTTTTCTTTCATTGACTTTTATCACTGATCTTGAATCTTAAATAGTATTCTTATGTCCCTAATTTGACAAGATAAAAATTTTAAAAAACCAAGTTGAATAGGGAACCTTTAACAATTATTTTGTACCAAATCACTCCTACCAGCCTGTGGACAGTTCTGTCCACAACACGACTGAATAATTTTACTCCCATAATTTCAGATAGTCTAAGATTATACTCAGACGGCTGCTCATGCAGTCATGACTACAACCCAGCTATGCTTGAGAAGCTGGTTGCCTCCTTTAGCTCAAGAAGTTGCGCTCCAACTCTTATCAACAGGATACAAGATACCATCGAGCTGTGGGCAGCTCCTGGATGTACCCTCTATCACGTGATTCTGGTTTTATGCCAACCTATCCCATCTATGGGTGGAGATCCGCAAAGTTTATGAAATGGGCACAGTGAGGCCATGCCCTGACACCAATCTCAATCTAGGTCTTTCTCAAGGCCCCGCCCCTGAGCTCCTTTGCTGAGCCTGGCAGAGAAAGCAACTGGCCCAACTCCTCTAACACCAGCTGGTAAACTAAAGGGTAGGGAGTAAAGACAGCTTGCGCCTGCACTGTCAGGTGCTAGGGACAGCCTCCCTGTGACCTACATTACAGTAATTTGTCTATTTCACAGTCGTCTTGCTTACCACTTTGGATAAAGTTTTAAAATTTATTAACAAGGCCTGTTGGAAGATAAATCAGAACACTGTCTACTGCCCACGCTGCTGCACTCACTGGCTCTCGTCAGGAACAAGTTCAAAGTCCTCCTTACTAATTCTCTACGCCCAGTCCCTCCTCCAACAACACACCCTTCATCTTCCTGCAAAAGATTCTTCCTAAAGCCCCACTCAGATCCTATCACTAACCTACTCAGAAACCTTAAACGTGTCACTGGTCACTAAAAGGCTAAATGAGTACAACAGTCCTGCTCCAACTGAATGGCTCCTAAAATGTTCTGTGGAATTAGAATTTACAGCTTAATGGCCTGAGAAGTTATGGGAACAGCTAGGCTAGACCTGATAACCTGGAAAGTTCTTTCAAATGTTTGAAAAACTCATCAGAAGAAACTAAAGAGAGCATTCTAAACTTAAAATATATGTATTTATCAGAACTGAAATTAATACTAACAGAAATTAATGATTACTTTCCACTTGTCATCCTTTTGGGGGGCTCTCTTCCCCAGGATTGCAATGGTGGCTTCTACTGTATTTGCTTTGTTTTGTTGTATGGAACAGGTACTTGCTATGTGGTCCTTTTCCCTGGGCCTAATATTCCATTCAAATCTTCAATGTTCTACTGATTGTGTGACTCTGTTATGGACTACCTCCAGGTCTTGCTGTGGTCCCTGGGACCACTGGTGACTTAAGATTCTTGTGAAAAGGCTTTGGGTGGCTTTTGCCCTCACTACTAGGGTTACACAGTCATAGCTTGGCTATGACGATTTCACGCGTTGGTGAACCCCATTAGCCCTTCCATCACAGAGTTCCACACTCTTCCAAACCCAGGCAGGGAAGCTTTGGGTCCCATGGTCCCATTGCCTTAGCTTCCTCAATTCCCTGGTTTCAATGCAAGCTCTTCTGCTTATACTCTGTACTCTGCTTAAGCTTCCATATTATTCCCAACTGCTGATTCCCTCTTTTTCTATTTATCACCACGAGGAGGCATTCTACTTGCTATCTACCAGACCACATTTCTCAAAACCAAAGAAACTTTTTGTTTCCCTAGAAGGGACAACTACCTAAACTTCTACTCAAGCATTTAAAGTCTCCTCTGATATATTCTCAATGAACCAGTCCAAACTCAATTCTTCTCATTCAGGAAAGAATGACTATACCGCTTAAATATATCCAAAATATTCTACCTTTGTGCCTGAATAGTCCCATTTAATTGTTGAAAATCAAAATCCTGGCCATTCTTCAAAACCCATCTCAAATGCTACCTCATTCCTGAAGCTCTGTCACTGACATCTGACCAGACAACATTTGAGCTTTGCATTTATCACAGCACTCCTCCTTATATTATGGCTATCTTGCATTTTTATATCTGTCATAGCATCTAGGACAAGTCTATCATACACAATAGAAAGGTACTCAGTTGTTTTTTTTTTTAAAGTTATTTTTTTTCAGGTTTCTTTCTTTTTTTTTTTTTTTTTTTTTTGAGCAACCTTACAAGATTTTAACAAGACAATATAAAATGTGTATAAGATGTGTATATATATTCTGGACATTGCAACTGTCCCCAGAAGTGCCCTCCCCAATTACCCTCCCTTATCCCTCCCTTCCCCTTCCCGTTACAACTCTAAAAATAGTATTAAATTGTAAAGCATTATATCTTATCTGAATTTAACTCATGTTTCTAGACCAACTTTCTCATTGTCCAGGGTCTAGCCCCCACCTCCACAGATGAGTGGAGACAATCGACCCTTAGATCTCTGGGTTAAGCTGATTTTACTCATCATGATCTCTTCCATAACCATCCATTTACCCTCGAAGGCTGCAATGCAATATCGATGTTCATAGCAGCACAATTTACTATTGCTAGGCTATGGAAACAACCCCGGTGTCCCTCACAGGAAGAATGGATCCAAAAACTGTGGTACATTTATACCATGGAATATTACACAGCAATTAGAAACAATGACATTTTAAAGTTATTTTTAAACACACACACACATGCATGCACACACACACACACACACTCACACACACAAAACCAGGACACCTAACTTATATTCTATGGAGACTGACACCTGCCCTGGAATCAGAACTTCCATAAGCAGCAACCTTCAGTCACTGTGGTTTGAGCTAGAGTATAATTTTTAACCTGTTTCATGCTCATAGTACAAAAACACATACAAACAAACTGATTACATAATAATTATTTAGCCAATTATTTTCCTACTGACTTGTGGTCCAAAGTAGACTTTTCAATCTTTGAACTCTTGGAAGAGCATATTGGTAAGTGATTTAAAATAGGTTGGATGCCTAGCAAATAGTGCAAGACAGACAACTGGATTACTTTTGCCTTATACCACTGGCCACATAAATTTAGTTTATAAAAATTGTCCCCAGATCTGCTTTCACAGATGGAAACAATGCAAACATCACCATAGAATAGGAAATGGATAAATTTATGCTAAGATGTTCTAATCAATTAATTATATTCCCTCCTGTCCATGAGAGACTAAAACCATGCTTTATAAATACGTAAGGAACTTCTACTGCCTTTTTCTTTTAATTAAGAGAGAAAATGTTTACATCTTCACATATGTAGGGACTTTACTAGTGAACTTGGTTTTAAACTGATTTATTCAAGGAACGCCCATCTAAAGATATTCCAGCTCAAGGAGTTCTACAAGGAACTAAGCACCTGGTTAAAGTTTAAGTAAATGTTCTAGTTAATTCCTGGCATAAAGATCATGCCAAATCACCCCTTATGTGCATGTGTGTGTATGTGCGTACACTAACAGAGACACCTGCCTGGGAACATCTCAATCCACCATGCTTACCTGAAGCATTTTGTCAGGACTGGCCTCAATGCCAGGTGGCATATTGCTTGGGTCAAAGGCTATCTGTTCAACCTCTGCGAAGTAATTAACTGGATTCCGGTTTAAGACCAGTTTGCCGACAGGGATAAGAGGGTAGTCCTTGTGAGACCACACCTGAAAATAATGTCATGTTCACAATTACCAGACAACCAACTGAAGAGCATTAAAGGTAACCATAAAAATATTAACTTTCAAATATAATCAAGTTAGTAAAAATAAAGTTTAACTCAACAAAACATGAAGAGAATTTAAGGTGAGAATACAAATGAAATCTTCCACAACAGCAAATGGTAAGTATTGGCCTTTTCCAGGGCAAAAGTAAGTCAGCTTTCCAAAATTCATTCCCTGATAATAAAATAAAATAATAAAATAAATGAAGCCCCTCTAGGAATCCAATGCACTCATCCATCACAAGCTGAGGGGAGCCTCACCTACATGTCCACGATGTCCCTGCTGCCATGAACAAATCACTAGGATTTGGGGTTTTTGTTTGTTTTGTTTATTTTATTAGGTAAGAAGAAACTTAAAAAAATAAACAATATAATTGCTGCTGACTTACCTTGGTGAGATCAAATGGATTAAATGGGAAAGTTTCTGCCTCTTTGAATGTCATGACCTGGATGTAGAAAGTCCAGGAGGGGTAGTTGCCTGTGGCAATGGCATTGAAAAGGTCCCGGAGGCCATAGTCAGGGTCTTCCTGGGAAAGTCTTGCTGCATCTTCAACAGAGAGGTTTTTGATGCCCTGATCGGTCTACAGAAAGGAAGAAACAAAGTCAAACTTAAACTTATTGGTCAAACTATTAAAATTTAATCAGTAATTCATCAAAAGGCTGTAAGTAACGTTATCCAAAGACTCAACTTTGTTTATAATAAATCTATTGCTTAAGTCTGATACTAGTGAACTTGTCAACAAGAAAGTCTACTTGATGATCCCAATTCATTTAAATATCAAGTAAATTTCATCTACACATTTCATATTTAAAATTAGTTCTTTCTTTCTCTTTAATGTTATATTATTTGAATTTACCCATTCATGTTACTTTTCAAATCAGGGGAAAAAATCAAAATATATTTTGAAAATAAGCAAAAGATTAATAAAATTAAAGGACCTCCCTCCTTTTTACGTCTAGTATTTTTTAAACTCCCATATTGTAACAGCTCAGATAAATTACTACAATTGTGCTTAGCTAGTATCCCTCAATCCCCACCCTCTTCCTGGTTCTGTTTTGTTTTATTTTAAGGAAATCATAAGACAATAGTTCACAGAGCTGAAAAGAACTTTAGTACAGCTGCTCTGAACTGGTTCTCTTAATCATTAACAGGCAAAATTGGTACACTGACTCTCCACACAAACCAAAAACTCCAGGGAAGTTATGCCACTCTCACAAGTGATTCTATTGTCATACCACACTACTCCTCCACTGCAGACCAGGCGAGCCTCATTCTGGAAGACTTCCAGCAGGCTGAGAGTCATGGAAAGACTTCTTCAGCAAAGAGCAACTCTGGAAGGCTGTTCTGTTTCTACCACTGCAATTCCAACACTGTCTAGTAAGTGGCAAAGTTTGAACTATTCTTATTATTGAACCAGAAGTGAGGCCACCTTCAGGATTAAAACATGAAGGTCAACATGTACACATCACCCATAGAGCTAATATACTAAACTGTGCAATAATATTGAATACTTTTATGACTTCTACTAACTCCCTTCAGTTTAGAAGAGAATCTTTATAGGTCAGAAGAATCCAGACTGACGAACCCATCAACATCTCCAGGATCCCTGATGAGCAGATGTGTAAGCAATTCACATTTTCCATGGCTAGTAGTAGTAACCTGACTTCACAGTGAAAAAAACACACTGGAGCACAGAGCAGCCATAATAACATGCCCAAGGTCACAGTTATGCAGGAGACTGAAGATCTGAGTCCAGGTTAGCCTCCAAAGCTACCAACTAGGCTGGCTGTCCCTCACATAATCCTTTAGTCTCACTCTAAGTGACCTTACACAATTCCTTTTGACAGTTACAAGCCAATGGATCAACTGCTTCTTCTTTTTTTTTTTTTTTAATAAGAGAGGACAGTGAGAGAGAGAAAGAGAGAGAGAGAGAGAGAGAGAATCAATTTTTATTGAGTTGATCACATGGCTTCCATTACTCTTGACACTTAGTTGTGTATGTGGGTGCTGGGGTTTGAACTTGTGTACTTACACATGCTGGGCAAGCATCATAACTGCTGAGCCACCACTCCAGCCCCAGATCAACTGTTTCTTAAAACTGTTCCAATTCATAAATATAAAAAGAGATGAATGTTTTCCTATTTGATATACATACGTATATGGAGCTGGAGCAGTGGCTCAGTGGTTATGGTTGCCCAGCATGTGTGAGGACATGGGTTCAAACCCCAGCACCACGCATACAATGAAGTATCAGAGCAACGAAACCCACATGAAAAACTAAATAAAATTGATTCTCTCTTTCTCTATCAGTGTCCCTCTCCCTTAAAAAATAAAGACCAACACAGGATAGAAGAAAAGAGGGCTTCTGGATGTCAATAAGAGGAAGACTACACTAATCATGAGCCCACTTCCTTCTGCCTATTTTAGAAGTAGTATTTGGAAACAGAAGTTCTCAAGCTTCTATTTTTAACTAGTTCTCTGGAGTTCACTGGTAATATCACTTAATGTAATAAATGCCAAGACCAGAAAAAGCAAGGGCTCTTTAGGGCATTTCAGTTGATTAAAAAGTTTCCCCACAGGGCTGGAGCGGGTGATTCAGTGGATACAGCACTTGCCTGGCATGTGCAAGGATGCAGGTTTACATCCCAGCATCACATATGCCACAAGGTGCTGGAGCAACGAAAGGCACGTGAAAAACTAAATAAAATTTTCCCTCTCTAAAAAAAAAGTTTCCTCAAGATTCCTCTGAAGTAAGTGATTTGATCTGACAAAATGAAAGCAAATTTTTAAAAAGCAGCATAATTTTATTTTCTGATATTTGTAAGTGATTTTACTTTTCTGCCTTGCTCATAATACAACCTCGATAAATGCTGAATAAATCAATGGATCTCCTAAAAAGTTCGGAGAAAGTGTTTTTGGAACAATAGCATGAGATGTTGGGTGTAACAGTGAGATTGGTATATGCCAACCTACTTCTGGATCCTAAAACACACCTATGCTTGGGGCAACGACTCCAGGCTAGGAAAGGCACAGAAAACTTCATGGTTTAAACTGCAATGAAGAACTCTAGAGAAGCTGGGCTAACCTAGGGAGAAATCTTTTGCTAGACTGGAGGCCTACCTTTGAGTTCAAACCAAAACCTTCTCTCTTTCCACTCCAGAGAGAAAACACGCTTAACACACACCTGCCAGCAGTGGAAACATTAAACCAGAAAGCCAGCACAAAAATGAGCATTTGTAAGAAATATGTATGGCAGATAAACAGGATCCAAAAGGGAAAGAAAGCTTGAACTGCTGACAGCAGCTATGTGCTTTTACCTGGGGCACATGTAAAGAAGAGACCAAGAAAGACTCTGTATAGTTCTAACTAAGTAGCATGAATGTATCACCTGCAGTGATGGTCAACAAAATATTCACAGTGCTGATCAGCTAGATTACTACTTCCACACTTGGGGGTGAAAGGAGAAAGGTGGGAGAAGCTCCAATCCCTGTTCAGTCCTTCAGGAGAAACACGCAGAGGGAGGAAGGAGGAGCCAAGGCAACATGTACCTTGTAATGGAATTTACAATAAACAGCCTCTCCATTCGCATTAATCAGTTTGAAAGTATGCGACCCATATCCATTCATGTGCCGATGTCCATCTGGAATCCCTCGATCACTGAACAAGAAAGAAACCTAGGAAACAGAAGTACAAAGCCTCAAATCTTTCAGTTCAAATCAAAACATCACAGGTTCTGAAGACATTCCTGCGTCCAGAAAATCCATTAATGACATAGAACACATCAGTCAATACCCCATGGGAAGTTACCATTATTATTTCATTTATAGAATATTACAGATAGAAGAATTTCAAAGCAGGATGATATACAAATCATTCCAACTGCATGGAGGGCCATTAAAATAGCCCAAAATAATGGCGTAAACTGTTATTCAAAACTCATTTAATAGGAAAAGAGTTTGGTGCTGCTTTCCCCTTGTTTCCCTAACGGAGAGCTTCACCCCAGGCCGGAGTCCTTAATCCTCAACATTGCTAAAAACCAACTGATAATGTTACCCGATATTCAGCATTAACATTAAGGTCTGTGGACAAAGAAAGATAAACAAAATCGGTCATCACAAAACTCTTCGTGATCAAGAAACTGGAGGAAGCATCCCCGCAGGAAAGTCAGCAGCCAATCCCCATTAAACAGCCCCAACTGGAGAAGCACAGGACTGATGAACAGTTTCACCCCAGGCGATGCATTTTAACAGTGAAAAAATAAGGTTCCTACCTGATGCAGCGACTCAGGACGCAGGCTCCAGAAGTCCCAGACCATGTCTGGGTCCTTCAGGTGTGTCTGAGGATTTCTCTTCTGGCTGTGGATGAAGGATGGAAACTAAAAGGGAAGAAAAGAACGAAACACCCAGAATTAAGTATCTTACGTGATACTCTGCCTGCTTCTCAGCTGTGAATCGTAATTCTAAATAATATAGTCCTAGAATTTAAACTGTCAAATCCTAAAATGAAATTTACTCAGAATATACATCTAGTTCCTAGAATACTTAAAGTATTACAAGTACATAAAACACAAGTGTCTCTTTAAAGACAAAGTGTATGCACACACACAAACACACACCACAAAGGTCTGCACGCACCTCCACCGGAGCGTACAGAGACATTTTCTACATATTTCGGGGCAAACTCCCTCTTTTGACTAATCTTCAATGCTCTGCAAAGAAAACCGATCTAATTCCCATTCCTTGACTAATCTAAACCAACAGTACTGTCATTTGGTCTTATAAAAAGATATTAAATATAGAACACATCTTTAAAAGGACAATTCAGACAACCCAAATTTTCTTTCTGTCTTTCCCTGGGGCTTTTCCTCACATGCCTGTACAGAGTATCTGAAATCAATTTAATCAACATTTGCAGAAAATAAGATATTCTATCACCTACCAATAGGGCATCCCTGATGAAGAAAATGGGTGTGTTATTTCCAACAAGATCCCAGTTACCATCTTCAGTGTAAAACTTCACTGCAAACCCACGAGGGTCACGAACGGTGTCTGCTGAGCCCGATTCTCCAGCTAGGAGAGTCAGTTGGGAAAATGAAGTCATAGTACTTTGCATCCAAGAAACCAAAAGTCATAAAGAAAACATTAGTATCTACCATTCCTAATCCATTTCCCAGAAGTAAAGTAGGTATTCACATGCCTGGGGCATTATTTCTACCACCCACCAGCTAATTAAATCTACAAATCAAACAAAAGAATTAATTGAGAGTAATAAGAGAGCATATATAATAACAGCCCCAAAGATTACCCATTTAATATAACTTTGTTTAATAAGAGAGCATATATAATAATAGCCCAAAAGATTATCCATTTAATATAAGTTTGTTTAAGCAGGTAATTAAATTTTAAATTAAAATAAGTGAAGAGAATAATTACAAAGATGAAGAAAGTGATTTGTCAAAAAAATTAGGTTAATATTAAGAAAATCAGTTAAAATACAGGTTTATTTGTAATCTCATTGACTTTTGCATTCCATAGTAATTTTTGAATGTGCAGAGTCTGACAGAAATCAAATTAATCACACACTGTGATGTACTGGGATACAGTATGGTTGTTCTAAAGACTTACTGGCTCTGCAGCATGAGAAAAATCACGTAACCTTCAAAAATGGAATAGCCCTATCTTGCAAAGTAGATCTATGCATTAATGTCTGTGTAAAGCACCTAACCACAATCAGTATAGACTTAATTCTCAATAAAGGAGAGCTATTAATATTATAATTGGGGCTGGAGCAGTGGCTCAGTGGTTACAGCTCTTGCCTGGCATGCACGAGGATACGGGCTTGAACCCCAGCACTATGTTCACAATGAACTGTTGGAGCAACAGAAGCCACATAGAAAACTAAATAAAGGGCTAGAGCAGTAGCTCAGTGGTTACCGCACTTGCCTGGCATGCATGAGGACAGGTTCGAACCCCAGCACCACATACACAACTCAGTATCAGAGCAATGAAAACCACATGAAAAATAAAATAAAATTGATTTAAAAAAAATAAATAGAACTGATTCTTTTCTCTCTCTATCTCTCTCTCTCTCTCTCACTGTCCCTCTCTCTCTTTAAAAAGAGATTATTATTGAATAAGATCCTCACTCTACACTTCCCTTTGAGGCAACCATTTATGGAAAGCTCTTCCCAAATGTCACAAAACCGCAGAGGCAGCCCCTGCATAAAGGTGATTTCCTAAGGCTTCAACAAACAGAAATATAAGTAACTTCCTACATATCTCCAAATATTTTTTTCTACTGAAAAACCTGCTAAACTTTGGGAAGGTGCTTGTTTTATATTTCCTAATAAGTTTTTATTGAAATTAAGTTAAAAATATCCCAAATAAAGTACAGATTGAATCATGCAAATACCAGTTAAGACTGACTTACCAACAGTAGAGAATCGAACTGCAATTGGAGTTCTCTTTCCAATATGCTCAAACACCTTTGCCTTGGAGTATTTGGTGATGTCATGTGTGACCTCAAAGTAGCCAAAGGCACCTAATGAAAAAGACAACATTACTCACCATGAGACCATCACTCAGACCACCAGGCCCTCAAACAGGCACCTTAGGATGAGAGAAACTAGTGGTGTAACACCAGCCTATCAGGAGCTTCCAATAGGATGAGGGAAGGGAAGGTGTCCAAACACAAACAGAGTAAAAGTGAAATGCAAAGTCCAATCATGATTCATGCTCAAGTGAGTGCCACACAGCTGAAGCCAAGAGGAAGAGATGAGTGGGGCTGGAAGTAGTTGGTCAAGGTTGACCTAAGGACACAGGACCCCAGACGCCTTGAAACCGTAGGGCCTAGGAGAGAAAGAAAAGGAAGAGAAGAAGATACAGAGGAAAAAAGAACAGTTCCACCACTTATCCAAGGACACCTCAGAACCAAACACCAAGCTGAACAGCATACCAAATCAGGATGGAAAAGGCAGATGCAGAAAAGACAGAAGAAATCTTATCTAGGATGAGATGAAGAAAATTAGGAGACCTAATTGGAAGTCAGGGAACTCTTCCTTTCTCTCTACAGAGCGCTTTTTCCTACTGAGTTTTCAGCTTGCTTTTAAACCCTATTCCCCTCATAAAGGGAAGATAAAAGTTTTACAGAAGTTTTAGACCAAAGGGAAGGAAAAATCACCCAAAACCTACCACTCTAACATCACTTGCTCAATTTTACAGTTCATCATTTATGCAGTAAGAACACCATTTAAACCTAGTTGCAATGTGTCTGTATCTATTTGTGTATTTTTATTTCTTCACTGACAGTATGATGGAAAAAATGGAAGATCAGTTTCTAAAATAAATTTTATATAATATTCAATTCAAGGAACAAACTATCATTTAATTACTAATTCTCCTTTTGATAGACATTTTTACTTTCTCTAAAGAAATGAGATTTGGCATTACTATTAAAGCTCCCCCAACATTTAGGGAAATAATTTTGACCCAGATGTTATAAAATGACCCCTTTACACCAAAGTTCTTACCTGCTCCTTTAGCATGCACGACTCTCTCGGGAATTCTCTCTCGATCAAAGTGAGCCATTTCATCAGTGAAAACCACATCCTGAACAAGCAGGGGCCCCCGGGGCCCTGCAGTAAGAATGTTAAGCTTGTCTCCTATTGGGTTACCAGCTCCGGTGGTCAAGACATCAGGTTTCTACATGAACACAAAAGAAAAGGAAGTGCAGGAGCGTCAGCGCAACCCAGCTCTGAACATGCTGTCACAGGTCCATCACTTGGTAACTTTTACTACATTGTGTCCTCTTTTTAAATTTCTTACGTCCAAAGTACTGAAACGCTTCAAGAAATGCCACTGCCTGAAACTGAGAGTCAGGTCTCAGGATCCTTGACGAATCTCAATCCCAGTCTGCTAAGACACTTGCTCTGCAGAGCAGAAAGACAGCTCAGTAGCCTGCCAACTGGCTCAGCACCTGCTCTAGAGAGAACCACAGGGTTCCACAGGGGAAGTCCCCAGGCAGGGAGCCCCCAGGAAGGGTCATATGTGCTTAACACTGACAGTGAGAGGACGGTCCCTGGAGATACCGTGCTGGCTAGCACTTCACCCACAGCTGCCCAACGCTGATCAGGGTGGATGTTCAGGGGTGTCATCCTATACAGGGCGTTCATTTCTCTTGAGCAATATATGCCAGCTACTTGATTTTAAGGAAAATCCAGTGGCTTCTACTGTCACTGAAAATACCTTACTTGTCATAAGATAGATTATAGTATTAATTTCCTAAAGATGTCAAATGTCTGAAATGAGACAGGATATTTTACTGTAACAAATTAGTTTTGATCCACCTAATTCTCCAGTTTCAATGACATCAGAAGCCTCTAAGCTGTCCCTCCTCTGGGAGGGAGCAGCCTTCTTTAAGACTCACATAAAACCTGACAGCTCTTAGCTTGGTCCTGTTCCAAAGTACATGGCACTTCTGCCCATAGGCAATTACCTCTCCAGCGTCTTCTCTGACCACTGGGAAGTCAGGAGAGATGTAGAAGAGGCTGAGCTTTGGTTTTGTTCTCCTGGGAGAACTGCACAGGGTCTACTGATGAAAGCCAACAGACCAACTTCATGTACCAAAAGCAGCATTCTGAGTATTTCTACATCTGGAGTGGAAGTCTAACATTCATTCCCGCGCACATCTTCCTGCACATTAAAATAAAAGTTAATCCTAGCTCCTGTCTAGAAGACAATATGGTGGGGAATGGGAACTTCAACTGCAAAAGTATGTGAGCTATTCGAAAAAAGACACTGAATAAAAGGGATCCTAAAATTGGCAAAATTAATAAACAAGACTCACACACTAGTAAATCCCACTTGCCCACTAGAATTATTTTCACATTAAAGTGGGAAAAGGCCCCTGTCTTGAGAAAGCATGAGTGCTGGCGTTAGAGCGTGGGCCCAGCCTCCAGCTCCACCAATTCCAACTGTGCCGTGATCCGCAAGTTACTGATTTCTAAGTCTCGAATTTTCATCAGAAAGATGAACAGAGTAACTACCTCCTAGAGTTCATATGGGAGTTAAAAGAGCTAGGCACAAGTACACCACTGCTTTACAGAACAGTGAAGTCTGGAGTAAACCAGGTGCCAGCTTCCAAGAGTCCCCCCGTGAAGTCCCACAGGATGCGCCCAACTCCTTCAGCAGAGTTACGGCCACAGGTGCAAAACACTGTCATGAGCGGAAGCTCATGAGACTCATGGCCAAGTTTTTAATCAAGGGCTAGTCATATAGACCCTCTCAGGCTCCCAGAAGGACAGCAGGCATGCAGCATGAACCATTAAACACACTATCAGGGTGGTGGGAACCCTTCCAACACCCAACTTCCAGACAGGAGGCAAGGGCCAACCTTGCACACAGGTCTTCCTAGGGACCTCAGTCTCCCACCTGCGATGGTCACTACTTTTCTTCCCAATCAGGGAAACCGAACACACTCACTGGATGGTTGTTCGTTTTTCTAGATGTGATGATGATATTTCTAAGGGGCCCTTATCTTTTGGAGAGACACAGTGAAATATGTTCAGATGAAGTGGCACCATGGCTACAATTTGCTTCAGAAAATGGAGGAGATGTAGGTGGGATAAAAGAACCAAGCTCACCATGAGGCTGGTACCCCACTAGCTGGTACGCTCTCCTCAGTACTGCTTCGAAATGCACCATAACATAAAATTTTGTTTGTTTTTTTTTTTTTAATGAACAATCAAAGAGAAATGTGTAACACAAGAAATACGGCAGAAGTTGAAGCAAAGGAGAGAAAGAATGGAGGGCTGCTTCAATACTGCTAATGCACGAGTGTGAACTCTGACCAGACTCTGTTCTGCTTTTCCTATAGCTACATGCTTCATCAAGAGCAGAGCAGGAGAGTTCCACACCACACAAAAAAACACGCACTGGGCGGTCAACTCGGTGATTAACACTGGCTCCTGCCAAGAGGGCTTATCAGCACTTGACGATGTGGATACCCTAACTTCTACGGAAGCCATTCATTACTAGATTGCACATTCAGTCTAATATGCCTTTATTATTATTATTTTAATCTTAAAGCATTCAAGGGGAGTTTTCCAAGCACAAAATAAATCAATGAATTCACAACACTGCGAAAGTGCTGATTGCCTTCAAGATAAGATACTATGCTTTCTGGGCATAAGCTAAGACTTCATCACTGGGATACACTTATTGTCTTGTAAAGTGACCTCATCCTGGTTAATCCAACAGGTGTATTGGTTCAGTCAATATGAATTGGTTAGTCTATGCTCAAAAGGCAAAAAAAGAGTTTTCACTCTATTTTATTCATTGCCTAAATTATCCTATACACCTTACCTAAGATATTTAGTAAGAAAAGTACTCATCAAATAAGATACTAAATAAAATACTAAAGTACTAAATAAATGAGATATTTAATAAAATATTAAATAATATATCATGTAAGGGTGGGGATAAAGCTCAGTGGTGGAGCACTTGCCTAGCAAGTACAAGACCCTGGGTTCAATTCCCAGTACAATTCCCAAACAATAATAATAATATATCATAGAAAGAGTGCAATAAAGTAAGGACAAGAAAAAACAAAATTACGGTCTTAATAAAGAACATAAATGGTTCTTGTTGGATCCAAAAGCATGCTGAAAACCACCTTCACAACATGCTAAGTGTTACGGGATCTGCAACCTTCATAGCCTGACAACCCAAATACAAACAGGGACTCTCCGAACCCTGATGTTTACCGGGGAGCAGTGAGGAGCTCTGCAGTGTGGAACACGCATGTCATGGAAACCCTGGGTGTATTCTAAGAGGAAAAGGAAATTTTAATGGCAAAAGAGAAAGAGTACATAAGTTGTTTTGAAATAATAATCCGTGGCCACAGGACTAATAACAAGGGTGTTGAAGGGTTAAAAACAAGGGTAGCACCAGCCCAAAGCTGAACAGACGGCTGCTATACAGATGCCCTTGCAGAAGCATTTCCTGGGTAAGGCTGCAGTGGCCTCTGTGCAAGGTTATGGCGGCCTGGTGAGCAGTTCTGTTACCAGACAGGGCTGCACAAGATTCCCTCCTCACAACCTCCCAGCTTTCAGGCTTGACGTGAGCAGCTCCATTTTGATTCCAAAAACTTTCACAGGCCTTAGGCTAACATCAACATACAGGACAAGACAGAACAGTAAGGTATCTAAAAGGCAAGCATAGAATTGCATGTCCTTGGTGTGTAACTGCATGGGGACAGGGAAAGCAAAAGACTGAAGAAAATTTAAAACAGTCGGAAGAACTCCTGGGAAGGGAACCAGCTGGTAGTTTTAATTCCAGGAAAAAAATAACAGTAGCCTTTTACAAGAAAACAAATGTCAGACTCCATACTCACAGAGCTGGGCCTCTAAGATCATCCCAATGAAAAATGTTTGTTTTTCAAGCAAGGATCTGTCATGCTATTTTATATAAAACTAAACACATAATTTTCTCACTCTCCTCCCAGCAAACTGCTAAGTCGCTCACTTGACTAGTACAATGTTTTCAGCCAGAAATGGTCAAAATATTATTACCAGTTTTCAATAATTAAGAACAGAAAAATCCTATGGAAAATAAAATCTTTAAAGTACACAGAATAGTAGCTATTGCAAAAGAGATGTTTCTGTCCTTGAAACCATCTTAAGGAAGTCTGGTAGCACTGAGATCAATCTTTCAAACAAAGGCAGGGACAAGAGGGAGAGTTTGGAGAGATCAGCTCAAAAAATGAAGCTCAAATGAAAAAGATTCCCTAATGCTTTGTATCAGAAACTGTAGTAGTCACAGTACTTAGAAAATTTAGAATAAAAATGATGAGAAAATAAACATAAGTTAATATGTTTAAATATGTTTATTTTACGTGTTGTAATCAGCCTCTCCTTTAAAAAAAAAAAAGAGAGAGAAGGACAGTGAGAAAGAGGGAGAGAGAGAGACAGAGAGAATCAATTTTTATTTGAGTTTGTCACATGGCTTTCGTTGCTCTGACAGTTTTGTACTGGGTGCTGGGGTTTGAACCTATGTACTTGCGCATGCAGAGCAACCATTGTAACTGCTGAGCCACCGCTCCAGCCCCAGCATCTCCTTTCTTACCCGGCGGGGGAAAAAAATGTGTAATGGTCTAAACATTGTTGAGAAGGCAGAAATGAACTTAGCAATTGTGATTACATCTCTCATGTTTTTCCTGCTGACATACTATGACTTAGCAATTCCACTTCTAAACATTTCCCATAAGAAATGAAAGCACATGAGTCAGGGATATAGATCACCTGCCTAGCACATGCAAGGACCTGGATTCAATCCCCAGTGCCAGAGAAAGAGAGAGAGAAATGAAAGCACATGCACACAAAAGAGTATGTCACTCCCTCTCCATCCCATATGTTGGCAGTGTAACATTAATACTTATAATCAAGGATACCCTAAAAATTATAGACCCTCACAGACTGTCATACACAGCTCACTGACGGGAATCAACAGGCAAAGACTCAACCTCTCTCCCAGGTAAAAGGGGAACTGCATAAAAAGGTAACGCTTGAAATGTTTAGATTCTCCAGTGTGAATAGAGAGGATCAGAGGCTACTTACTAAACCTAAGCACCCTGAAGGAAGAGTCCATGCAGTCCCACCAAGTACCCACTTGTGTTCCATTCGAAGTGACTAAGCTAGCTATAGGATGGCCTTTCTCCAACTAATGTATTTTAAGAGTAAGAGAAAAAGAAGTTTAAGTAGATCCAAGTCATGCCTATGAAGACACTTGAGTGAATGCTCCATTATTAAAATTTACAAAGCTCCCAATTCACTTGTCAGCATCAACATCTGACCACAAGGAGACACACCCAGCAAATTGCTTTCACACTGGCTGACACTCTGGTTCCAAAGGAGGATCCACCCAGCTTGGCATACTGCAGCTGCTTCATGAGCGAGGAGACACCAGAGTGCCCCTCCACAGGGGTTCCAAAATCTACAGCTTGCACAGCTCAGTAAAAGACCAAGACCAACTGGGGAGCAGGAAGGGAGAATACCGATTCAGAGCAACCCACTTTCATCAAGTATTTACCAAGCATGGGGACATGATTGTCTCTTTTAATATGCTACTGACATATTTTTCTAACAAAATAAGCATTTTAATGTCAGAAAGTTAAAAAGAGATCGTGTCTATTAGTCCATCACCATGTCACAAGAAAATGGCTAGACAGTTTTTCACCAAACATGGCATATACATTTTAGACAATATAACTAACAGTCAGCTTCCAGGACACCGAGGTAGACTATAATTTGTAGGCTCCCTCTCTATTGTGTGTCCTGTAATAAGGTTCGAGCCAAAGGAATGTGAATGGAAATGACTCTAGCCCCTGAACCTACTAAATGCCAGCCTTTGTGGCTAAACCTTTCTGTAGCTGAACAGCCTCCAACACCTTACCCATACCTTAAAAGCCAGGTGCTAACCAAGGAGGAGTCTCCTTCAACCTGGAGCCCTCAGTAACTGTGGGGAGCAGAGCACTGGATGAGCCCCTTCAACCTCAAACCATGCTGGGTCATCTCATAAGAGAGAAAAGAATTCTAATAGGTTTACACCATTATACATGTTGGGATCTATTATTATAGCATTTAACCCACACAGAATTTAACTTAAAATATGGACTATGAATCAACAATAAAAAGATAAACAAACCAATTTTTCAAAGGACAAAAGATTTGCTAACAGACACTACAAATGTACAAATGGCCAATTAGCACAAGGAAAGATGCTCAGCATCATTAGTCATTAGAGAAATACAAATTAAAATTGCAGAGATAAGAGCTCCAAACCACAAAAATGACTAAAATTCAAAGACCAACAACACCAAAAGGCAGTAGGATGTGGATGAACCGGAACTCATTTGCTGCTGATGGAAGTGTAAGATGGTAGAACCACTTTGGAAAAAGTCTAAGCCGTTTCCCATAAAACATTCACTTACCCTATGACCCAGTAAATCCACTCCTAGGCATTTTCTAAGAAAAAATGAATGTGTGAGTGCACAAAAAGACTGGTATAAGAAATTTCATAGAAATTTTATTCATAACAGTCAAAAACTAGAAACAGCCTGGGTGTCCAGCAACAGGATAAACAGAAGGCAATAGAGTCATATAATACAACTACTGATACATGCAACAACATGTATGAACCTTAAAACATTTTTGCAGAATGGAAGAACCTTACATTAAAAAGCACAAAAATAATTAATGGCTAAACAAATTTTAAAACAATGGTTTCTTGAGGCAAGATTGCAGTGGTTTTCAGGGAATAACTAGGAAACAAGAATAACTAGGAAACAAGAGGGAACTTTCCAGAGTGATGGTAATCTTCCATATCTTGATAAAGGTTTAAGATTCACCAGTGTATGTATTTCTTAACTCGTGGAATAAGGGCTGGAGCAGTGGCTCAGTGGTTGCAGTAGTGGAAGCACACTTGCCTAGCATGTACAAAGACCCCGGTTTGAACCCCAGCACTACATACAAAGCTAAGTGTTGGAAAAACTAAAACCAGATGAAAAAATAAATAAAACTGATGTTTATTTCCCTCCCCTCTCCCCTCTTTTTTTTTTCATTTTTATAAATGAAAAAAAAAAAGAGCTCAAAGACCTATACTTAAAAAAAGAATTCATGGATTAGTAGACTTACTATTTGTGCATTTCACTGTAGGCAAATATCACCTTACAAGCATAAATGCACATTGAACTGTTAATTTGCAGGCTCATTATTCAGGGGTAAAGCATAATACTGATGTCTTCAACTTACTCTGAGATGCACTAAAAATAATAGACTACTAAATGTATGAAAGGATGGAGAGATGGAATAACCTATTATGAAAGAAATATAGCAAAATGTTAATTGCAGAATCTAGATATGGGTATACACTACAAAATTCCTTCAACTTTTCTGAAATATTCCATAATAAAGTGCTTGAAAATTACATAAGGTGTATGGTATTTGTAAAATTCCTTTTGGAGGGTAAAAATAAGCAGTTTTCACTTAAGGTAGCAAAAATTGAGAAACAAAATATCAACAAAACTGTCAATCAGGAGAATGTACACAAAGTACTGAGATGCCATTAGGAAACAAAATAGCAATATTTCAATGAAGATTTTACACAATTACAATTACAGATGTGCTCTGTGGGCCAGTGATCTCTCCTAAGGGCAACCATGTTCAGGAATCTACAGGACAGACTTAAGGGTTCAACATTTAATGATTCTCCCAAACAAAGAAATAGCAACCTAGTCTCAGAATAAAAGGGACTCTTTAAAAATTAATCTATTTTGTTTTATAAAAAGCTCACTACATCTTCCATAATTTTCTCAACTCACCAAGTATTTAGAAAAACTTTAGTGTGAACGGAATCAGCAATCCTGGGGTACACAAGTCCTGGTCTCCAGAAGCTAAGTTCTAATCTTGACCCTGCCACCAACTAGCTGCATATCCTTGATTAAGTTGGGCTGGGGATGTGGCTCAGAGGTAGCGTGCTTGCCTATAATGTGTGACCCCCTGGACTCCATCCCCAGGACTGAAGGGAAAACACACACACACACACACACACACACACACAACTAAGTCTGTCAGGTTCACTTTAAGAACTCATGAAAAGACGAGCTATCTATCCTACTGATCTATAACAAAAGAATGGGACTGGGAGCTTGGAGCAGAATGACAGCCTTCTTAGAAACAGAGAACCACTATGCAATCCATTAGCACTTGGCATCAATGCCCCAGTTCATGAACATTAGCACAGCTTTCAGAAGGAGCACTGGGCTAGATAGAGGGAACTATAGCGGTCCTCTCTGCCATGTTACCCAGAAGTCCTGGGAACTGGGCATGACACTCTGGTCTAAGCAGCCAGAAGACAACTCCAACCAGATGCAGTCTCATCTAGTCCAGCCTCCTCAAAGATGCCCTTTAAGACTCTATATTCATGGGGACAGGCCAGCAATGCTTCCCCCACCACCACTGGATTGAATCTCCCTTATCTTGAAAGAGTCTGTTCAGGTGTCACCTGCTTTGGAGAGACTTACAGGCAACTCGTTAATTCCCTTTACAGTCCTCAGGTAGTTATCAGACCCCCTCAACACAGTGAATGGTAACCGTTTCCGTGTCTTGTCTCCTAGACTAGACTCTGAACTTCTCAAGGGTGTGGTTCTTGCCTCACTGGTATTTGTACAACACCTTGCCCCAGCACAGTACCTAGCACCAGCAGGCACTTAAAAAGTATTGTGGATAAAGAGAACCCTTAATCCCTAATGTGACTGCCAGCTCCAAAATGCTAAGCCTGCGGTTTAGCCGTACAAATGAAACACCGGTTTAAAATGTATTTTAATTAGACGTTTACTGCTGTGCGTACTACATGTCATGTACATACTACATATGTACTACATATGCTGTGCGTACTACATATGATTGCTGCCGAGGTCATCAACATTATAAAACAAGGTTCCTTGCACCCCACAAACATGAAAGCACGCAGAGATTATTTTAGGAAGGTTAATGCTAAAGCCTGCTCCCATTCCCCTTTGACTTCCTTTCCTCAAGCTGCAGCTCTTTCCCGGTGCGTCTTTCCTCCTCCCTCAAGCTGTGACCTCTGTCCCAGTTGGCAACAGTGCAAAACTCAGAGCCAACCAGTTGGCGTCCAGTCGCCAACGACAAATCCTGCAGGCCGGCAGTCCCACACCCCAGAAGCCGCTGCCCTGTTCCCGGCGAATGCAACAGTGCACCTCGATCCACCGGCAGCCAGGGACCGGGGTGCAGCCCTGCGCAACGCCGCGGCGCGGAAGCCCGGGCCGTTACTCGCCGACGCCCCTGCTTCCGGAGGCGACCCGCCGGCCCGCTCCGAGCGCACAGGGTGTACCTGCGCCGCCCGCTGCTCCTTCCACCGCTTCATCTGGTCGCTGGCTGGATCCCGGCTGTCCGCCATGGTGTGGGACTGGCCTTGCAGAACGCAGCAGGCTGCCTCCGCGCGCGTCTCCACCCTCTGCAGACACTCGCGTCTACTGCCGGGCGGCGGAGGCTGGAGATTTCAGGCCCCGCCAATCAGCGCCGCCCCCTCCCGCCGCCTCCTGATTGGTCGGTGAGCCCTAGGCGGGACGGGATTGACAGCCCAGTGGGACGCGAAGCGGGGGCTACCGCAGCGGGGCGGGGGCCCGGGGCAAGACCGGACTGGGGAGAGACCTGGGAGCGCGACAGGTGGAGAACGCAACTGCGCTCGCTCAGCTCTTACAGTCGCAACTCCTGGGTTGAATCCCTTCGTGCAAAGCGAAGTTGTGCCAAACCCTAATTTAAGTATTGTTTGCTACTTAAGAATAACGAGTGCATACGTTTTTCCCTATAGACTTCCTCTTATTCGTAGATTAACAGTTACCGGGCTAGAATAGCACTATGAGTTAGATACCAATATTATCCTCACTTTGTAGAGTAGGAAACTGAGCTGTAGGGAAGTTAAATAACTTACCCAAAGTTATACAGTTACTAGGGGAAAGAGTCGAGATTCTAGCCCCATGCATTCATCCGCAAAACCCATGACTTGCTGAAAAAATGAATGTTGAAAAAAATCAAACAAGTCATTTTCTTCCTCAGCTTGGATAAATATCAACAAAGTTAAAAAAATAAACCTCGAGTCAGTCACATGTTAACCTTTGTTCTTCATATGAACATTTCCCTCTTTGAGTTCTATACTTTGTCATTATTGTGTTTTCTATTTCTGTTACTGTTGGTTTGGATTCCTGGGAAATGACTTCCAGAGAAAGGGAGAAACAAGACCAATTTCTGTTCTTGTAATATGTTATTTTAAATAAGGTGTATGCTTATAAGAAATGACAATAAATTCATACTGGTTACATAGATTTAATTTCTCTTTGATTGTGATTTAATTATATTTTAAGTGAAAACACCTCTAAATATCAGACCTACTTTAAAAATACTGGAAACCCATCTGTTTGACTCCTATAAGTAATTCCAAGTGATTGGTTTAGTAAGCAGATTTGGTCCCAGGTTTTAATATTTTATTCATATGAACATATGAGTATTGGGTTGGTATTGTTAGTTAGCAAATGCTGTTTCCTGATTGTTCAGAACCTGATAAAATAAAAAAATATCAGCACAAACATAATGTTATTAAACTTGATAACACCAAATCTAAAACCAAGTTTAAATGTTCAAGAAAAAGCCTGGGCACTCAAATGGGGATCTTTATAAATTTTCTTTCATCAGTATTGGAAGAAAAGAATGGAGCGAATGAGTTCTATGTGTTGATGGAAGACAGGTGTACCAAGCAGCGGGAGCAGCGACAGAAACCAAGGTAATTATTTACTTATGTTCTTGTTTCCTGCCCTCCGAGAGGCTGAGAGTCTTCTACATATTTTAATTTCTTCACTATGTTCTTATGAGGTGAGTGCAGGGGTAAGCAGAGGAGAGAGAAAAAGAAGAAGAACATCGTAAGAGATGTGTTCCAATTCAGAATGAGCCACTGCTTTGAGGGAAGAGAGTAAACACCACCACAGCTGGTGATCCTAGCCACTGTGGGCCAGGCCTGGGCTGGCAGGAGGAGGAATTTGCATTAGAAAGTGACTGGTGGGGGCTGGAGCCCTGGCTCAGCAGTTAAGGTGCTTGCCTGGCATGCACAAGTATGAGGGTTCAAACCCCAACACCCCCAGCACCATATACACAACCAAGTGTTGGAGCAAACCAGGCCTGTGTGCAAGGAAGTTAATCTCATGTATTAGACCCAACAAAGGATAGTAACACATAATCTAGGGCAATCATAGATATGTGTTGGGTGGGTAGAGTAGGAGGAGAGAGGGAGGGAGAAAAGGGAGGGATGTAGGGGGTAATTCTGGTTTAAGTGTATATGCATATCATATTGTTACTTTAAATGTGTTTATGATTTTACAATAACTCAATTCCTTAATAAAATATATTTAAAAATGAAAAACTAAAATAAAATTGATTCTCACTGTCCCTCTCTTTAAAAAAAAAAAAGTGACATTTTATATGTGGTGGTGGCATGTGCCCTCTGCTCTGCCTCTTTTGCTTTACTATATCCTTCTTCCTTTAATAAGACTAAGTACTTAGAAGGAGGCACCCCAGATGTCCCTTGGTATCTGGCATGGCCATAGTTTGAACAATTCTGAAGGGGGGAAAAATTCATGTGCCCTTTCTCCCCCCAGCCACAGATGCCATGCCACACTCTGTGACTGTTTGAAAAAAAAAGGAAGCACATTAGAAACAAGAACTAGAATTTATTTTTACCTTAACTTCTCTTTTTTCTGATTTTAAGAATAAAAAATACTTACTAATGGAGGCATGAAAATGCAGACTAATAAATCAATCAGATAAAATGGTAATAAGTAGATATCTTTCTTACCAAAATTTTCTCTCATATATATAAATAAATGAGTGTGTGTGTGTGAAAGACAGAGGTATATAATGGGTCATGAAGAATCTATAAACTGGGGCTGGAGCAGTGACTCAACAGTTGGAACATTTGCCTGGCATGCACAAGGACCTGGGTTCAAACCCCGGTACCACATACACAACTAAGTGTCAGAGAAACAAAGGCCAGATGGAAAAAATAAATAAAATTGATTATTTCTCTCTTTTCCTCTCTCCCTCTCTCTCTCTTTAAAATAAACAACAGAAAAAGAATATATAATCTTATATCCTTCCTCTTTTTACTTAATTAACATCACAGGATGCAGTTTTTCCCAAGTCATTAAATATTTAAAAAAAAAACAAAACGTGAATTCCACCCACTCCCCATGGCTGCAGGATTTGCAATCAACGAATTATTTATTTATGTATTCCATTACCAGGAATATTTAAGTTTTTTTCTACTGTGACAATATAGTGATACTCTTCTGTGTTTATACTTCCTTCTTTCAGACCCATTTCAGAAGTAGTTTTCAGTTCAAATCTTTTGAACACATTTGCTCTCTGTAACACTAGAACCAGTTTACACTCTCACTGGTCCTAAGAGGGTGGATTGGCAATGAAATCTTCAAGATAGGGGGGCAGCTGGATTCTGTGTGTTTACAAGCTGCAGACTTCATTAGATTCTTAGATTAGAGTGGAGCACCTGCTCATGTTATGTTCAGCCATCAGGACGACCCCACACGATTCATTCACCCCAGCAAATATCTGCCATGCCCTGGGCCCTCTGCCCGCGAGACTTTCAGAGCACAGAAGTGAAGGAGTTACGTGTGGGCAAATAGTGAGGCAAGGAGTAAAGAGTGCTAACAGGGGAAGTACAGTTGCTGTAGGGTTAAAGTTAGGGTAAGAAGGTCGCCCAGCCTGAACTTGAGAGACTGTGGGGGGCTTCCTTGGGGAAATAACAGCAAAGTGAACCTTGAAGAATGAATAGATATTAGGCACCAGGCCCGGAATAAGAATGATGATATAATAATGATGCCTACAGTGGGAGTGAGAGACCAAACAAATACCTGGGATTAAAGCTTTTTCAAGTTTGCCCAGGTACATTGGTCCCTGTGTTTGACTTTGGCTTTGACTCCTGATGTTTACCCACTTTCCATGGAATTCTGCACAGCCTATGTACACCAATCGTGTTTAAGGACTGGGATGATATGCCTGGCTTGGAGTTGCTTCCCAGTGCTGCTTTCTCCGAGGTATCTGACTGCCAGCCTGTGCTCTCCCGTGGCTTAACTCTGTGCAGAACCAGACGTGAGTTCTTGCACTCTGACAGTCCCCCAAATGACAAGAAGACCTCACAGGCAAACCAACACATTCAGTATGGACCAAGACTGAGGTATCTAAGGAGAAATGTAGTTATAAAATGTACATATTTGGGGGTGGGGCGCTGGCAACAGCTGGGGATGGTAGTCTAGGTAGAGTGGGACAGGTGTCTTTCTCCTCTCCTTTTTTTTTTTTTTTTTCCAAATGCCCAGATCAAAATCCGGCAGGACTTCAAGAGACTCAAAACAGCATGGTACATGATTAAAAGTCCCAGCTCTAGCATCAGAGCCCTTGGGGCTGAACCCTCTGTGGCTGTTGATAAACTGTGTGACCTCAGGTAAACCACTTAATCTTTCTAAGCTTCTGTCTTAGTTATAACCTAAGCTGCAATAATGAAATCTTGTTTAAAGATCAAAGTTTATGGGGCTGGAGCGGTGGCTCAGCAGTTATAGCACTTGCCCGGCATGCACAAGTACATGGGTTCAAACCCCAGCACCACGCACACAAATAAGTGTCAGAGCAATGAAAGCCATGTGAAAAACTCAATAAAAATTGATTCTCTCTCTCTCTCGCTCTCTCTCTCTCTGTCACTGTCCTTCTCTCTTTAAAAAAAAAAATCAAAGTTTATTTCTCTCATTCAAAACATCCCAGAGCTAGATGGTACAGGGCTGGTTAGGCATCTTTGCCACCCTTAGTACCATGCTTCCTTTTCTGAGTCCAGCATAACTGCTCCACCTCATGTGATCACAGCTGCATGCCAGCCAGTGGGGAAGGGGACAAGGGAGCACCTAGAAATGGCACTCTTCATTTCTGCTCACATTCCATTGGCCAGAATTTAGTAACATCGCCATGCCTAACTGCATAGGAAACTGAGGCATGTAGTCACTGGCTATATGACTGTGTGCTTGGCAAAACTCAGGCATTCTATTATTAAAAAAAGAAAAGAGAGAGAGAGAGTTCCACGGCCACACTGACCTCCAGGGGTGGTTGGATTCGGGGAGGTGGCACTCACATATTTATCAGTATTCCATAGCTATCAGAATGACCATTGCTCTAGAGCCCCATGACTCTTACTGGATGCTTCAACTGCTGAGAAAATAACAACAAAACTTTTGCTAGGATATTATCCCCCTAGGGTGTGCTGTAGTTAAGAGAGTGACTCTTGCCACCTTTGGCTGCGAGGTCACATTGTGATGAATAACCAGGGTTCTAAATCAAACCTTCCCACCCCACACAGCATCCTATCAAAACATATTTTAACAAAAATTCCCACTGTTCCTACTACGCCCAATCTCTACACTAAGGATTTTTCCAATATTTGCCTAATACATGTAACAATCCCATAAGGTACCAACCCTTACTATCTTCACTCTACATATGAGGACATTGAGGTACACAAAGTCTAGTTAGTGATAGGATCAGGATTCAAGCCGAGCAGTGACTCCAGAGATCGCATCTCCACTCCTACGATGATTTGCGTGCTACCGAGGGGCCAGGAAGATCAGGTAAGTTCTCCCAGTTCTCAGGATACACCTAAGGCATTGCACCACGCTGTGCCACCTGGGACCTGGCTCTGTGGGAAGCACACTGATGTAAACCGATTGTGAACTCCATGTTTCACATCCACAGAATTGAGAAAGACCGAGGAAAATGACATTCCAGACTGTTTGAAGGAAAGAAAAATGAGCAGTCATAGATTGGTGATTACAGAGCACTGCAGGCTAGAGAGCTCGACAGGAGTGAGAAGCAGCCAAAGATGGTAAGAGCGGTGGAGAAGATGCTGCTTGCTGACTACAGAGATGCAGGGGAAGGAGGCAGATCCTTAGCCACCCTGCTTCCTTTCAGCAAAGCGCAGGCAGAGACTTGGTCTTCAGAGGTAATAGAATGGATATTCCCTGGGAAAACAAGTCCATTCAGAGAGAGTTTCCAGCAGGCAGGAGGATCCGTTTTGGCCTGGATTGCCTCTTACATGCGGCACCTGCTTCAGGACAGGTGGACATAAAGGAATTCAATTCTGAGACCATGTGACATGAAGCAACATTCTCATTGTGCCAAGCATTAAAAGCAACTTTCTCGTGAAAACAAAGGTCAGTCTGTAATTTTTTTAAAAAATTGCTTTACACTCAAATGGGTCACAAGAAAATATACAATGTACGCAGAATATGCATACAAAGATAGCAGTCAAATATAAACAATGCAAATCTGAGTAAAAGGTAACTGGAGTCATTTGTACATTTTTGTAACTTTCCTTAGGAGGGAGCACTACATAAGCATTTTCTCAGGTAATACTTTAATTTTAAATTGAACAGTAGTGGACTGAGAGACAGAATAGGGCCCAGGTTAGAGTTTACATGGGGATAAAGGAGCAAGACCAAGGGAAAAGATAAATGAGAAAGAAATAACATTCAGTCTTCACCAACATCACCATTTTGCCCTGAACCTGTGATTTGTTGTGTTTTGTGTGTGTGTGTGTGTGTGTGTGTGTGTGTGGTTTTTTTTTTTTTCTCTCCCAAGAACAAGTGAAGACTCTGTTACAGGTTGGATCTGGAAGGTCCCCCAGAGTCTCACATATTTGAAGTCTTGGTGCCCCGTGCAGCAATGTTCAGAGGTAGAGCTTTGGGGAAGTGAATGAATCATTGGGGCTCTGAATTCATCAATGGGTTAATCCATTGTTCAAACCCCAGCTCCACATACACAAGGAAGTGTTGGAGAAACAAAGGCCAGATGAAAAAATCAAGTTGATTCCCTCTCTGTCTCTCTCTCTCTCTCTGTCTCGCTCTCTATTGATTTTTTTTTAAGAGAGAAGGACGAGAGAGAATCAATTTATTGAGTGTTTCACATGGCTTTTGTTGCTCTGACACTTAATTTTGTACATGGGTGCTAAGGTTTGAACCCATGTACTTGCGCATGCCGGGCAAGCACCATAACTGCCTAGCCACGGCTCCAGCCCTCAGCCCTTGCTCTCTATTTAAAAGAAAACACCAAGATATAAACGAGATAAATAGCCTTATGATTTTGTTAATTCATATGTATGAGATTTAAGGTGTTAATGCTTTAAAAACCTTCAGGTCATCCAACAAAAAGTACTTGAAGTTTACCCTGTATTAGTATCTATAAGAAATTACTTGGCAACATTTTTTCTAACTTCATCATTACTGTATAATTAGCTATCCACTTAGCAAATATCAGCTATTATCTTGTCTAACAGGCCCTGATTTTTATGGCTGCCTTTTGTTATGTTTGGAGCACAACTTATCTTGCTGTTGGTCCACACTATTAAATTCAGAGATTATTCTGTGTATTGTTCTGTTGGCAGAAGTCCTGGGAATTCAAGCCTTGGCGTCTGAAGTTGATTACACGCAGGGAAGGCGCCCTGCCTGGTAACATTCGTTCCTCTGAGCTGTTATCCAAGTGTCTACAGTAATAATCAATCATTGAATAAACCATGGTGTTGGGAAGGGACAGGATCTCTGAAGCCCACTACAAACAAAAGGTGCCAAATCCCAGTCATTAAGACTCCTGAGTGTGCCACAGACAGCGACCCAGTTGGGAGCATGACTCAGCAGTGCTCACCACAGGCTACAGGGACGGGGAATTCAATGTGAGCACCGCATTGCACAGGCAGGCCAGCTGGGTGGTGTACCCGCAAGGGCACATGCCCTCCTTACATCATATCCCCTATATTATCATTATTTTTTTGCTCTTCTGAAACATACCAGCATGAAAACTCTATGATCTGAAGATGAAAATAAAATTGTAACTGTCAGAAATATTATATAACATAAAATACTCTTTAAAAATCAGACCACATATTGTGAAACCAAAGTCAAAGTTCTGTTTGCTCGGTGCCAGGGGGCTTTTCTTTTCTTTTCTTTTCTTTTTAAGAGGTTATGTTTTTAAAGATAGAAAATAGAAGAACATGGAAACAAATTCGGAGCACAGGCATGTGGAGAGTCCTATCTACAGGATGCCAGATGTGCAAACACCACTCCCAACCTCTGCAGCCTCCCTTTGCTTCTGGGTATGGCTCTACCTAGAAAACGAAAAGCTGACGGCAGCATGGTATCCCTGCAGCCAACAACTGTTACAAAGGCTCCTTCCCTCCAACGCACTGGAGACTATGGAGCCTGAATCATAATGAAATGCAAATGCGCAATCATCGTACACTACTGTGGTTTTAAAATAAATAGAAATCTAGAAATGGAAGCCCATGTCTCCCTGAGAGATCCCAAGCCGCAGAGTCTGGCTGAGGGGCAGATTGAGCTGTGAAGACCTGGCTGGAAATGAAGACTTAGAAGGAAACCCAGAAGATAAAAGAGATTTGATGGGGGCTGGAACAGTGACTCAATGGTTATGGTGCTTGCCTTGCATGTGTGTGAGTCCGTGGGTTCAAACCCAGTACCACCCACACAACAAAGTGTTGGAGCAACAAAGGCCACAAGAAAAACTAAATAAAATTGATTTTCTCTTTCTCTCTCTCTCTCTCTCTCTCTCACTGTCCCTCTCTTAAAAAAAAACAAAGATGGAGTAGATGGTGAGTCAAGGGAGAGAAACAAGAAAAAAGAAATAAAGAACTTAGAGAAAAAAAAGTTGATCAAGACAAAATATCAATATCAAGTCTGAAATGCAAATGCTAAACGTAAAAAAGAAAGAAGGAAGGAAGGAAGGAAGGAAAGAAAGAAAGAACCCACTCCAAAGTAAAAGGGAATGTGTAGGAGCAAAGTTCAGGGAATTGTGGATGGAGCAGGGGTTAACATGGCTGTAGCGGTGGAGGAAGAAAGAGGAAGACTGGCTATGGTGACCTTTCTGCTCTATTGGCAAAGCAGGCTCTTGAGTGTCAAGAGGCTTAAGAGGAAGTATTTCCACTTAGAGCAATACCTCCCCAGCAAAACTCAACAATGTGTTTCGCCATAACTGTTTTTAAGCAGCTACAGCTGGTTGGCACGACAGACTTGGAGTGACCCTGGTATACCAGACTCTCAAATCCAACTGAGAACTGTTTCTTGATCAGTGAACCACAGGAATTGTTTTAACCAGCATTCAGGCCTGAGCTCCTTCCTTCCTAGCCACAGTGCTAGTTTTCAAGACTTAATTTGTGGAAGTTAAGCCCTGATTTTTCCTTCTCAGCCAAACTACTGAGTTTCTTCTCTAAGATGTGTCCCATCACCTGGCAAGTTAAAAACAAACAAAAATAAAAATTTGAATTTTTTAAGTGCCGAGGATGGTGTACAGAGAAAGGCAATGCATAATGTCGCAATGTGCACGGGAGCTAGAGATGACTTTCAGCCTCAGAAAGCCGGACAATACCAGGTAGAGTCTGAAAGAGACCAGCTGATGCCTCCAAGTCCCAAGCCCAGGGGCAGCTAGAGGATGTAGTACCCAGCCTCGAGAAGAGGTGTGCAATCTTGAACGTAATTCCTGGAATCCCAACCACCACTACTGGGCCCAACCCTTTGGATTTCCTGATTATAACAGCAGTGGGAAAAGCGGAAAGCCCTCCATGCTAGAGCTGTTGGCGTGACTCAGCACTTGGAGCCCAGGTGCCTGTTGCTGGTGACATCACCATACCCTGCCATCGCTTCTCGTAGACACTACCAAAGTCGCCATGACAACTGCCACTCCTTCTCACTTTGTCACCATTGACATCTGCACCTTTTGCCACCCCAACCAGCTACCTCTCCTGGTCACTGCTGACCAGGACACAGGTTTCCTGGGACGCAGGGCTTTCAGTGCTAAAACCTGGATAGTTGGTTATCCTGACACTGTAGTTGTCACAATTGTCACCACCACTGCCTTGTGTCTTAGAATTCAACATGGGAATAGTGGAGCACACTTCTGACCCATGAAGTGCCAGAGTAGCCTTTTCCTTCACCTTGAGATTCCTGCTGTACCCCAGGGGGAAACACACACCTCCAATTCCCTGTGGAACTCTAAGGAAAGGATGTGAGGCTGCAGTTTCTTTCCTCTGTCCACTCTGTCCTTCAGCTCTCCCCAGGCCAAATCCACCTATGTCACCAACTCCTGTGTCTTTGCGGAGGACCTTCACTACATGTCCTAAGTGAAAAGAACAGTACCGAAAACTCGCTGTGGTTGTCCAATATCTGGGCATCATTGGAGCATGCAGAATATTCACGCTTCCCCTAAAATGTGCTACTGTGTTAGCTGAGATGCTAAATGGTGAGCAAAAAACACTTTCAAATATTTTTTGGAAAAAAAATGAAATCTTCAGAGGAGACATTTCTTAATCTCACCAAAAGCTTTCTTTAAAAAAAAAAAAGGGATTTTTGTTATAGAAAGAAGAAGACAATGCTAATATTACATGGAGATGTGACAGCCTCTTCAATAAATGGTGCTGGACAAACTGGTCCTCCATCTGCAGAAAGTTGAAATTAGACCCATATCTTTCTCCTTGCACAAGAATCAAATCAAAATGGATCAAAGAGCTTGGTATCAAACCAGCTACGTTGCAACTGATAGAAGAAAAAATTGGTCCAACACTTCAACATTTA